>VYZQ01041434.1:9137-79668 GCA_013400655.1 Mystacornis crossleyi | reverse complement strand
ACAGCAGGTTTGCTGACACTGGGATATGTAACATCTCAGGACACAGCTTTTCATAATAAAGATAGTGACTATGAAAAAGCTCACTGAAATCCATCTGAGAACTTCCACAAAGACCTGGTATCAGTCAAGTTTTAAGGGAGGATGATATTGTTGCAAAAATACATACTTTTAAGAACAAAATCATGCTAGCAATTTATTTTTAAAAATAAAATAAAAATCAGTAGAACAAGACCAGTTATGCCTTTTTTGTCTTTGACTTTTCCATAGCCCACCTTGTGCTCTGACTGCCATTAGTTTACAGGGCCCAAACATGGTCTTTGAACTGCCTTCAGAGGCTACATCCCAATCTTGCCACTACCATGCCCACCTACACCATCACATCACTTTGCAACCCTCTACCTGCTCTGGACAGCCTCTGTCCCAAAAAAGCAGGTAGCTGTCCAACACAGAAAGCAGGTGGCTGCTGGTGGCAGAAATAGGATGCTTGTTGTGCATGGACCCGTTCTTAAACAATCTCCCTTCTTATCATTTGAAAGGAAAAGGAAACACTTCAATTTCACATGAGAAATTCACTAAAGTGCTAACAAGAAGTTAACCTCTGCGGTGTCCAGTACAGAGAAAAAAGACTTAACCCTGCTCAGCCAGACTGTTCCGTGCTTCCAAGTATTTTACCCCATGGATGGGATTTGTGGCAGAATGGCAGAAAATCCATTTAACAGATTGCTGGCGTGAAGCAAGAGGAATTCACAGGAACTGAAACTCTGGGATGGGTTTTATGCATGCAATTACTGTAACTTGAGAATGGCCTCAGGATATCACTTTCATGGGAATTGCATCCACAAGTGGGTCTTAGTGTTAAAACCTGTAATTCATCTCTTAATACTCTAATTTCATTTGCCTTTCTCCCAAGCCAGGACTGGAAAGAGGAGCAAACACTGGTGGAATAAACTGATAGTAGCCCAACTACATTATTTGCAATGATGCTTAGGACTTGCTGCTTACATGCGCTGCAGTCAGACCCCACAGTGGGACTGTTTGCATAGGCAAACTGTTTGCTGGCTGCTCTCAGGCATCATGTCATTTAGCAGGCAGAAATATATGGCTTCAGGAGAAGAGAATTTTCAATTCTCTGGATGGTAGCAATAAAACTGTTCTAGTGNGTGTTTAGTTCAAGTAATCCAACATTTATTTTCAAGAGCACCAGAAGTCTGCCAGGCTGGAATTTAGCACACTGTTTAGATGCACTGAGCAAAAGACTTTTTAAAAAACTTCTTCTGGCCTTCTCAATGCCCAGCATGAAATGGAAGTTAATGAATATACAAACTTAGTAAACTGCAGCGGCATTTTAATAGCGAACCTTTTCAATCAGGATTTTAAATCAAATCTGAGTTCCCAGCAGTAGCTTNCTTATCATTTGAAAGGAAAAGGAAACACTTCAATTTCACATGAGAAATTCACTAAAGTGCTAACAAGAAGTTAACCTCTGCGGTGTCCAGTACAGAGAAAAAAGACTTAACCCTGCTCAGCCAGACTGTTCCGTGCTTCCAAGTATTTTACCCCATGGATGGGATTTGTGGCAGAATGGCAGAAAATCCATTTAACAGATTGCTGGCGTGAAGCAAGAGGAATTCACAGGAACTGAAACTCTGGGATGGGTTTTATGCATGCAATTACTGTAACTTGAGAATGGCCTCAGGATATCACTTTCATGGGAATTGCATCCACAAGTGGGTCTTAGTGTTAAAACCTGTAATTCATCTCTTAATACTCTAATTTCATTTGCCTTTCTCCCAAGCCAGGACTGGAAAGAGGAGCAAACACTGGTGGAATAAACTGATAGTAGCCCAACTACATTATTTGCAATGATGCTTAGGACTTGCTGCTTACATGCGCTGCAGTCAGACCCCACAGTGGGACTGTTTGCATAGGCAAACTGTTTGCTGGCTGCTCTCAGGCATCATGTCATTTAGCAGGCAGAAATATATGGCTTCAGGAGAAGAGAATTTTCAATTCTCTGGATGGTAGCAATAAAACTGTTCTAGTGCTGATCTAGTGGGTGGTATCCCTGCTCATGGCACAGCAGGGGTTTAGAACTAGATGGTCTTCAAGGTCCCTTCCCGCTCAAACCACTTTATGATTCTATGATAAGCCAGAAAAAAAATCCCAGTTGGGTTAACTAAGCATCATATTTAAAGCTAACTGAAAGCTCCTATTTGCATCTCAATCTTATGTGAACCTAAAAAACGTTACTAGTGTGATGCAAGCTGCTGTACATTTGGACCAGGAACAGGACTGGAGAGGGCAGTAGTAACATACACTATAAACACCAGAGGGAGCCTGAAGGAAGAGTCAGGAAGAAGACAACACCAGCAAGATTGTAAGATACATTTTAAAGAGTATCTTTCCTAGAGAATCCTGTAGAAACCTGCTCATTTCCTCCAAAAGTGATGCATAGCCAGGCACTTGCCCTTCTGAGCCATCTGAAGATGAACCTCACTCAGAGCTGAAAATGGATGTTGGTGCATTCAGCACCAGCCCGAGAGAGGCCCAGTTCTCAATTCAGGTTAAACCAGAATTAAATTTTGGGCAAGGCTGTATGTTTAGTAATTCACAGACATTTCCTGAGAAGCTCTTTCTGAGAAAACAGCAGGTTTTCTATTTCCAGTGTAATTAGTGGGAAATTGCACTACAAGGAAAAAATACCCCTGAAAAATATTCTTACTCCTTTTCTCATCTTCCACAAGTGCACAATCCCAGAGAGATGTCTTTAGTGAACTACCTTGCAAAAGTGAGCTGGCAGAAGACTTCAGCCTTTCCCACTTCGTGTAACTTCAGGCATATCTTAAACTACTTTTCCCCCCCTTGTTATAGTCTTCAGTCATCATGCTTGCTGGGCTAGTATCTGAGCCAGTGTTTCCCGAAGTTTTGATTGCTGGATCACACTTTCCAGACAAAATCGGGTGTATTTGACAAATAAATCTCCAGCTTTCCTGACTTTTCTCATCAAGACTGGCAAGCTCCCATATGAGTAACAGTTGGGCCTCTAAACAGCATGGCCTCTGCAATGGCTCCCCCAGTTCTCCCACTGCCACCCAACCACTAGCTGATGATGGATGGAAGGAACATAACAGTCTTCAGAGCACGTTTTTCATACGGACTTGGCCTAATGTTTCAGTTGGAGATCAGTAATAACAGCTTCCAACCAACACAAATTCAAAACAAAGAACAGGCTCCTGCCCTGAAAAGCAAAGTACCAGGGAAGGACAGAATCAGGACACCAGGAGGCAGGTAGAAGTGGGGTAAGAAGAAAAAAGCAGCACCTGAAGGTGAAGAGGTTTAGGAGCAGAGAAAAGCTATTTCAGGATAAGGATAGCCAAATGGTTTGCTGATGTTTATGGACTGTTTCATTCCTATGAAGGCAAATTAAGATGGAGCATGTTTGAAAAAAAAAGTGAAAAAATTATAGAACTGAAAATTGCTTTCTGTAACAAATTCAAAGCACACATTATTTTATAAGCATCTTTCTTTCTGCTTGACATATGATAGCTAGTTTGTAATTCTTTCTCCTAGAAAAGTAGAGGTGTTTCAGCATCTTCTATGTAATTTAATAGCAATTTGTGTGCCTGCTATGGCAAAAGATAAACTGGTTTTCCAAGAAAACCAAAAAATTCTACAGTTTCTTCTCATCTTTTTCAGGGGTCCTACTGACTTATGAATAGGACACAGTTTCTGGCCTCTATTAATTCTGACTGCATTTTCATCTGAAAAGAGGACTCCTTTCTCTTTATGACTGAATTATTTGAAAACCCTTACACGTTTTGTAATTAAAACCTGCATCCTTCAGTAATGACCGCTAATTATTGCAGAAAGTATAGTTTGCAGCCCATGCAGGTAAAATGAAATCACCATTGTATTCCCAGACTGGGACACACCAAGGCAAGGACAAGACTGGAAGAGCTGTGGGACCATTTTACTGCTGTTGTGAACTGGTGGGGAGCATCAGACTGGGCTCCCAAGATCTCCCTCCATGAGATTACACAGACACCTTGCTCTATCTTGGTCTCCCTAACCTTCCTCTTCACCACCAATCTGGCTACACGGTATAAGCCAGCTGGAGGCAGCAAGTCCTTGGCATCCCTGAACTGTTGCTCATTTTTTGCACTGCCAGGGTTTTCGGGAGCCTGCCTGCATGTTCCTGCATTCCTGCTATCCCTCGCTCTCCTGGCTCCTACAGCTGCCAGGATGATTTGCCTAGAGCAATCTGGTAGCCTGTGACTTCTTGGATCCCTTTGCTCCTTTCTATACTGATGACTTGGGCACTGTTAAAACCTGAAGCAAAATCTAGGCAGAAACATTTCTAACAGCCAGCCAAGCAATCTTTATTTAACCTCAGAGATACCAAAGCTTAAGCAGTAAACATATCTGGATTGCCAAAGTTTGCCACCGCACAGGTTCAGGGGGACAGCTGCTTTGTTTGAGCTGAATGCCTTTGCACGCCTACATCCAGCTCCTTCCAAAAGCCTGGAGATGCTGAACTGTAACCCTGGAAAAGCCCAGCACAGCCGCAAGTAACGGAGTTCAGCTCAGAAGAAACAGCAGCTGAGTTATCCTCTCAAATTCACCACTGAAGAAGGCCCTGTCCCTTCCCTGCTGGCCTGTCTAACCTTCTGGTATTCAACAGTGGAAGAGAAAAGGCTGTTTTGGCAGGAGCAAGAACTCAGTTCAACACTTGGCTACTGTACAAAGGATAATTGTCACTTGGAACCACATTTCAGTCATGCTTCTCCTGTTTGTGTCCCTTTCACATTTTGCTGTCTTTAATAACTGCCTGTCTGGTTTGTTCTAGCAGATTTCTGACACTATTTGGGTCAACCAGTAACCACTGACTCCAAAAGACTGCTGCATAGGAGACTCTTAAAAAACCTAAGCCCTACTAAAAGGCTTTCTGTAACTTATTTTAGAATTGGTTGCGGAAGAGTACTGAACTCATATCCACCAACCCACAATTAATAGCGTAACTGTTAATACCTTCTTTGGCTAAAAATAATGCTTGAGCCATTTTCTACATCTAAATTGCTGTTGAAATTGGATGGACTTCTCTAAGCCAAGAGAAATGAATGTAAAATTATACTTTTGGTGAAGAGAGGCAGCATTAGGTTTCAACTAGGGTTCAGTCTAGCAGGGAAATGAGGAGGGAACTTTGAAAATGCTGAGGCAAAACCTTTCAATTAGCAATTCCTTTTTTTGCTGGATGCTGGGCTGTGTACCACAACTGATAATGTAACAATTCTAGGTCTAATTCTAGTACCAATAGTACTGGCAAAAAAATCAGTCTCATCCTCTTCTCGTTATCTCTGAGCTAGATTATCACTGAGGAAGACTCTAAACACCCAATTTACTCTTTACCCGTGACAATGCTGGTTTCCCTTCCCAGCATTCCCAAGTGGTATCATTAACTGTGGCCTCATAGCTTCACCTGTGCCCCTGGAAGCACTGTGCAAAGGTTCCCAGCCTGCAGCAGCAGCCTTGCTGGGAAGCTAAACCGTGTATCTGCCGAGACGTGGCACAGAGATTAGGTAAAAAACACTCCTGAGGGCAGAGTGAGACAACAAAATAAACATTTTCAGGCTACAATATTGTCTTGCCTCCTTTGAAAACATCCCTGTCACATGACCAGGGTTCAGAATTCCAAGCAGATACAACACATGTGGGGTTTTAATAAGGTTTGATTTTATCTTACATGAATAAGACAAGGCATGGAATTATAATGAACATTTCAGACACAATGGCAATATGATAGTAAAGGGCTCCCAAGTTATAAAGAGGCTTGTTGGGCTTCCTCAAAAACGGAGTAATCAGATGGTTGCCATATCATCAATTTCCCTGTCCTCACTTAGCTGTTGAACAAATAAAATGATGTTAGAGGTATCTAGCTGCATATACTTCATTAACACGCTATTTTCAAAGAACAATAACACAGTTTCTGTGTACTTGGAGAGAGGCAAATGAGAAATATTTCCTTTCGTGTTTTTACATTGTCCTTTCTTCCTTCATTGGTGAGCCCAGTTACAAAGCCATGATGTGACTGTAAATTCTTAATACTGCTCCCCTGGTAATTTGTACTTGGACATTATTTTCTTGGGTAGAAATACATTAGGAAAGCAATAATGTTTCCACCAGCACACGCATGAATGCATCATGTCTTATGCATTCTGGCTGAGCTGGTGAAGTCTCAAGGAATTAATTCAGTCCATGAGCAACTCCTCACAATCTCCTAATATAAAAGTCTACATCATAAAAATGCAATAGACAGAGACCAGTTTAGTTGATTACTTCATTTATTGACTTAAATTCCAATAACTGAAGCTGGAAAGAACTGGACTCAAGAAATGGCAAATAAGAAATGTTTACTGAACACTACACTAAAGACAGGATCTACCATAAAATATGAGTGGAATTAGTTCTTGACCTAAGTCGTCTTTTCCTGTTAAAGATAATGGCTGATACAATTCTGGCTGCAAGATACTAGAGAACAAAGAGTCTCTAGTTAAGACAGATGTGTTGTCACAGGATTTCCACCTACCATCTCTATCTCACTCTTCAAGCTTTCTAGCCCCCAAAATGGGCAAGCACAGCTCAGACAAGGGATATGTAAATAACAAAGCATTGCTTTGTCCAGTCATACTATACATACAATGAATGCAAGGCCCCCTCCTTAGGCAAGTACTGTATATACCCAAGTTTTAATCTAATCTTTAAAAACTACAAGTTTTTGAAGGTCCTCTCCAATTACATTCCAAATATGTCTTTTCTAGCAGCTGAAAGTTGCATTAGGTAAGAGTGTTCACTTGTGTTAGGCCAATGCTGGTAATTGCCAAATACTTGTGGACCTTTTTGTGTATGAAACTCTTTTCAATCCCTATTCCCAAATTCTTGCTAATTCAACTGAGAGCTCATTTATTTTAGCAGTGCAACTACCACTACTCAGTGACCCAGTCACGCTGCTGACTACTGTCCCTGAACTAAAGCCATAAGATAACACTGCCTAGCCAGATCACATTAAAAAAATTAATTGGATTGTGTCTTAGTAACAAAAAGTAGCTTGGGTACTTTTCCCAATAACTTCTGATTACATGGGTTATGCTGACACCCAATTCAGGCACACACCACACCTCTTTTGTGTTAAGCCTCAGATATACTGTTAGTAAAAGAGCCCATAAAGGAGTTGCCAGTGTGATGGCAGATTGTTTTGTCCTTAATTATGCTATTTTAGTGCTGCCTCTATTCATGCTATTTACCTTCCAAGCAAAGCACACACCAAAATGATGGTATGATTAAGACAGAGAGCAAGAATGAGTGTAACACATGCTAAGAATGGATAATGAAGAGGAAAGGCAGGAAAATAGAATCAGAGAATAGTCTGGGTTGGAAGGGACCTTTTAAAGGCCAGCTAGTCCAACTCCCCTCTGCAATGAGCAGGGACATCTTCAGCTAGAAGAATATATATCAGAAATAGAAGATGTTTGCCTTAGCCCAGCTGGGTTACAGCTGGGTGGCTTCAAGACATAAAAATAGACATATGAACATGAAGTTTCACAGTTTCTGCAGTTTTTATAATATTGTCATTATCAGGTGACTAGTTAGCCCCACTTCTCAGTAGCTCTGTAAGGAGGAATTCTGAAGGACGAGACAGTGGAATGGAGATTGTAGGAGGGATGAAATATTTGGTGGTGAGGTCCTCCTTGAGCTGGGATCCCAAGTGTGGTGGCAGCGTTTGTCAACTCAATTAAATGCATAATCCCTATAAGAATTCTGTCTCACTCCCTCTTACTTATTTTTATTTTATTGCATTAGAAGCAAGAATATTAATCTTGCTCCATGCAAGAGATCTTATGTTGCCTTCTAGGACATTTGGAAGTACTGCTTTTAGTTTAAGAACATATTTTTATTCTCAGCATGTTGCTTCCTCCCCACCAGTATTTCAGCTTCATCATTAATTCATGAACCATAACTCTGGTGAGAATCAGCTCTAGGCTGATAAAAGGAATTCCTACATTTATTTGTCTCTCAGTTTACCAAAGACACTTACTATTTAATAACAGGAGGGTTATACTGAAAAATAATCATAAACTAGATTTATATTTTTACAGTCAATAGAGAATTGGATGCATATATTATAGACCTAAACTAGGTAAAAGGGTATTATATCAAAGGCATGTTAGTCTTCCTTTACATGCAGACAACTTTGTAGTGGGTTTTTCAGAGCACCATGGAGAATACCTAGCATCCACTGACAGCTTGAAGTATCTCTAGAAAATCTGGCTCTCCAAAAAAATCATTCTATTAGGAAACGTAATGAGCAAAAGAAGGGTAGATAAAGCTATGATCACAACACAAGGCAAGTTATTAGGAGTGCAACTGTCTCATCTTCTGTGCACATATTGCCAGGAGATAGCTGGGATACTGCCACTACAAGATTAAGTGTATTTGTCTCTGGACAACAATATTTTTTTTTAGGTAGAATCCAGTATCATTCCTCCTAATTCTGCAAAGGCTGACAGAACTGGTTTACTAATGCAGGCTCTCCTGTTAATTTTATGTCTCCTGATGAGGTATGAGAGAAACCCTTGCCAGAGCACAGCTCACTGTCACTGTTCTCTCTCCTTCCTGAGCCTTCATCTTGAGTGATCTCAGGGCCCCTTCTGCAAATTATTTCTTGAATAGAACCACAAACACTCCTGAGGGCAAGGTATTAAAAAAGCCAGCACTCTGAGTATGGCTCCAACCAAGCAATGAAACAGGAAAGAAAAAATCCCTATGCCGATACTTAACATTCAAAGAGAAGGTTTATTCCAGTGTAACTCCACAAATTAAAGCATAGGGCAATATGACAGCAAGTTAATTAAAAGGTATTTTATATACGAAATTGCAAAAAATCCCCATGATTATGATTTAAAATCTGCTTCTCTTGAAGGGTAAAATATCTGTAGTTCAGTTTTCATTCTTCGACCTTTTTTGCTAGTTTTAGACATGTTCTCCACTGGAGGAGGACAACACAAAAATTACATGGAAACTTTTCTATGTTCAGAGTTTATATCTGCTACAACCAACATTAGTGGAAGAGAGATCAACCAAGTATAACACATCAAGGTGCTGCTAAAACTGTCACACATCTAAGAAAGATTCTCTTCAAGACCAAAGTGTTTAAGGGGATCTTTATGGAAACACTAGATAAATTAAAATCACAAGAAAAATAACAGCCTGTGTAAGGTGACTTCAGAGGGACTCCGAACTCATCAGAGGTTTGTACAGTTTATACTACAAAACTGAGCAGACTCAGAAGGGATTTGTGACAAGTCTTCCAGTTTCACTGCAGTACATTGCCAATTTTATGAGTGGAAGCATGAAGATGACTATAATCCCTCTGTTACAGGCAAAACATCTGAGGTTCAGCATTTGAGAAAGCTTTACATGCTTCACTATTTATCACAGCAGTAGATTTAATTATCATGTCACAAAACATGGTAAACTGGATGTGCTGCTTACAGTGAGCTGGTGATGAAGAGTGGGAGAATTTGGCACAAATAAAAGGAAGAAATAATTTGGATGGAAAAGTGAGTAATTGTGGAGCTCCCACACAAAACCATCCCAGATGTTCTGGGTAATTTCAGATCTTGTCAATACAGAAACCCATCTATAATCACCCAAGGGGAGGACGCTCATTTCCTATAATGCCTTAGGTTTTAACTTTTATATATTTCAAATTCTGTATCGCCTAGCGTGTAACTCTGAATTTCCTTGCAGCTTGTTAGCTGCTCTCTTAGGCCAGATAGACACAACAAAGCTTCTCTGAGCCTGCTATTCAAGGACACTCAGGCTGTCCTAGGCCTAAAGGTGTACACTATAGCTGCGAGACAGGTGGAGAAATTGAAGCAATTACATCATTAGCTAAAGTTTTAATTGGTGAATTTATGCTGACATGCAAATGGACCAAACCTATAAAGGTGTGAAGAACTCATGACTCATGACCATCTTGGGGTACTTTTTGGAAGTAGCCTCTGGCTCCCCAGGGTATACCTTTGAAGACCTTTCAAATAAATACCTACCTTTATTCCCTTTCTCTTGTCTAGTCTCTGTTTCTAGGTAGCCAGACAAGGCATCATCTACAGCACCAGGGGCAGCCATAGTTGTCTTGGCTGCGTGACACTGAAGAGGCGGAGACAAAGCAATGCAAGGTCGGTTTGTTTGGGCTAATTCATTTTCTTTTTGAGTTGTGCCACACACATTTTCCCCAATCTTCTTACAGTGTACAGGTTAAACAGATTAGAGGATGATAAGAGTGTCTTTTACAAAGACCACAGACTACTCCTAGAAGGAAGTGGGAATGTGGGAATAAACAAGGAGGCTCCTGGATGATATTAGTCCATGGACATCAGAACCACTGCAGGTCAATCACAGCTATAATAATGACCATACATGAGTGACCTGAGAGACACTCCAAATCCTAAACAATAATTAAATTGGTAACACACCAAAATAGACAATGCAGCACCAGTAGCTCAGCTGGCATGTTTCAACTTGGGAAATTATTTAGAGGATCAGGCTCTTCCATTTTGAGTGTGGTGGCCTATAAGAAGTATATATAAGCTGACTAGAGATAAACACAATATGCTGAGACCATACTATAAAAGCAATACCAAAACATTGCAAAGTGAACATGAAAGAAGCTTGAAATATGCTGAATGTTGGATAATTTGTGCAACTTCATTGTGTTCCCAAGTCACTGGTTTCAGTACAAGCATGTACATACCATTCTGCCCCACAACTCAGATTATTAAGACTGTTACCTTATTCACACCATCTGCCATTGCTTGCAGCGTTAACTCTCTAGGTCCATCCACAGTCTTCCCATTGTCAGTTGGTCCCCAGCTGGCACTATATATGTCTATGACTTGAGGCATATGACTGATGGACGAAGCCTCAATAATGTCTGTCATAAACGGCTGGTCGAGCATTCGAATACCTGTCATTTTAATCAACATAAACATGAAATATGCATTATCCAGCACAAAATGTAATCTCAGCATCTGCAGAAGGCCCCCAGTTACAGGTATTTTAAGTAACTGGCAGTTTCACCCATTCAGTTATTCTGCACTTGACATTCCCATTTCATCAAGGTGTGCCTACCCAGCAGGATGCCAGTATTAAACACCGAGCCACCAAGTACGGCCCAGAAGGACAAAGAACTTTATTGCTAGCTTTCTAACTACACCATATTTTCCATCTACTCTTTGAGAACACTTTAAAAATACCAGAATTCAGCAATCTTAGAAACAGAGTGTTTAAATAATATTAATGGCATTCAAAATAATATTTTGTAAGCTAGGGAAAAAGAGTAAGGGCCTCCCCTCATCTAACTTACATTCAATTTTGTGTTCACATGCCACTAGCTTTTCAAGTAATTTTTCTATTTATTTTGGTGCATCTTAAGAATTTAATCAGAGGAGGGAAATACACTACACAGCAACTTCCTGGAAAAATATCATTCTGTCAACATGCAGATGTAATAGCAAAATATGGCCAGCCTGTGGAGGAAGAAAGCAAAGTAAAACCTGCTTCCATTAACCCATACTGCAGTAGAAGTTAAGAGTTTAAATGATGCAATCTTAGAACATGCCAACTTCATAAAACCTCAAAGTGTTGATTCTAAGCAAGCCAGAGTGCAACAGACAGCAGTGTAAGCCCTTACATTCATTGTGCCCCACACATAGGACAATTTCACCAACAGCCAACTTGTCACTTGGCCTCTGGATGAGACCTGAGTAACCATGGATTCATTCCAAGTTTAATTTGCAGCTCTGAGTTGAAGTTCAGTTTTTCCCAATAGTTTAGGACACAGATGGGGCACAAATCAGTAGCACAGTGCCAAACAGTGTGAATGGTGATAAGAATCCTGATTTTAAAGCCAGTACCTTTACTATATTCAATAAAAGACCAGTGTGTCAAATATAAGGCAGGAAAAAAGGTGGTATAAATTTCAAACCGAAATCAGACTGAAACTGGGTGTTCTTGATGGGCTAACTCAAGCTAGAAATGATGAAGTCAAACTCACAGGGTAAGAAATTACTTCCCACTTATAAAATGCAGATCTGCCCAGAAACCACTGCCCTGGTTTAAAAGACAGATGTCTGCCAAGGAGGGTGGGAACCCTTCCTGGAATGGAAAGATGACCCCCTCCCTCCAAATTATTGTAACTTCGAAATTATGGGGCTTCCAGGCAAAAATTATGGGAAAAGGAATACAGTTCTTTACTAGAATATATATGTGTAACAAGACAGACAAACAACAAAAACCCACTAACAGACTTTTCCCACCCTTTCAGCAATTTCCCCTTTTTTGTGTGCCTATGACCACAGCCGGCAGGGGGCGTTGTTGGCTCAATCGAGGCAGAGGGGCTGCAGTGACTCCACCGCTGCTCCAGGGGTCGCCCCGAGCTGCCCCGGGGGTTAATGGCGACCCCGGGAACAGAGAGGAAGTGGGGGGTTGGTTTCCCTGGGCGCTCACATGCACGATGCGGTATCCTGGCAATGGCAGCCGCCGAGGTTCCAGTCAAACCAGCAGTGCGAACCCTCTCTCCAGAGAGAAGGAGGAGGTGGGGGGCCCGGTTTTCCCTGAAACAGCCGCAGATGGTGAGGGTCTCTCCTGGAGACGGTAGGTGCTGAAAACTCCCAGACAGCTGGCAGCTTCTGCAAGTAGCGGGCTCACCAGCAGGCAGCAAGGAAAATTCTGCAGCACCAAGCCCTCTGAGACACAGCAGTCCAGCACCCAAAACCACAACCATCTCCCCTCCAAGCCGGGCAAGGACTATCTACTCCCCGCTAGAAACTGCCAAACCCCCCATTCCTCCCTTCCCTGAACCATTTAAATGGCATGTCAAGGCACTTGGTTACCCCTTTTGTCTCTTAATCACTGTCCATTCACCATGTCCCTGACAACAAATAGGAAGAAGTTCCCTAAGAAACCTAACCCAGAACAACCACAAAATTAATTATTGACCCTGAGAAAAGTGGGGGAACAACACGAGGAGCCAAAACATCTTCAAGAAAAATAAGAGGTACAAGAGAAAAAACAAGTGATGCCCCAGATCCTTGGCAACCAACTTCCAGTTCATGCTGCAAACATGGACTCCGAACCATGACAGCAGCAGATCCTTAACTGTCATGGACTTCCAGTGCCCATGGACCACACAGTGGTGTTGCCAATACACATTGTCCTCACGCAGGGAAGGCTGGCTGGCACTTTTAAAAACTTGAGGGGATTTTACTACAAGGTAGACAAACACAGAGGATTATTTGTACACTGTTGGTCATCAGAAAAAGTCTTCACACCTTTAGATTTTTAATCAACCAGCTTGAAGTTGTAGAGTTATATGAACAATATGGACATGGCCCAGCCAAAATCCCATGCCTCAATTCAGATTCCTCTAAGAGTAACTCTTGCTAGAATGTAAATTTTGTGGAATGTCCCATCCCTGAAGGAGACGTTACCCTTACTGAAAAAAGGAGACAGTAATTAGACCTGCCCAGCTAGTTAATAACTCTTGGTGATATTTTTTGGGTAACAGCTTAGCAAACATTGCTTGGTGCCCTTCTCTGGTGGAGATTCAGCTTTCAGACATGTACGTGACAGGTGAAATGTAGCCTTCCCCAGATTCTCTTGACACTACAGTGAAACAGGGACAGGCCAAGCAGAGCAGAGCAGAGCTCTCCCTGAACGCACACTGTGGACCATCTCCAGGAAGAAATGGGTAGATCCATGCTGATGTTCTGGTGTGGATCAGGGAAAGTAAAATTCATAAGCATCTATCTCTGCCTGGTGTGCCTCAGCTCTCATCTTGGAACAGTCTTAAGAGTGGGAAGGCTGGATTTCTTCAGATTCAACTAAACTGACACATGGTGTTGGGAGCCTAACTCACTTCAAGCACTGTATACAGTATATCTGGGCAAAGAAAAGCTCATTAGAAGTAAAATACCCAACACATCCAAGGTATGGATGCTAAGTGCCAGGTACCACCTGTTTCATTCTCTGCATCTGCTCCTATCACTTCCCATCACTGTTAAAACAGAGGAAACCTATGACCACAGAGACTTATAGCACTGCAGGTCCTGCCTTGTAAGACCCTAAAGAGTAAGAGCACCATGAGATTTGCCTTTTCAAATAGTTTTTAAGTGCAGCAGGAATTTATACTTTACCTCCTGCAAAATGAGATTTGCCACAAATTATTCTGCAGCTACGCAGGGAAAAAGCACTGAAAATCAGTATACGAACAGGAGCTGGTATATGAAGGTGCAGAGCTGCTCTTTTAATTAACAGTGTTAATTGAAAAGGCAAAGCCATGGAGAAATTCCTCTCTTCAGCTACTGTGAGAAGTAATAAATACATGGTCTGGTACCAATCTGCAGCCCTGTCCTGGGCAACATTCCCTGTCTCTGCAGAAGTTCTGCCTGAACCACAATGGACCATTTACATCTTGGATTGCTACCGTACCTGCCACTTTGGAGTTGTACGCAACTCCCACGCCGCAAATGTTGTTGTTGGCAGCAGCAGACACCTCTCCTGCACACCTTGTCCCGTGGCTGTGAAAAGGAAGGTAGAGAGACCAAATGAACCCCAGCTAATGCACGTGCTGAGCTGAGCTGGATCACTGTGAGCTTGTTTTGTTTCAGTCAGCTCCCAGTGCTACAGAAGAAAACTATTTCACAGCAAACGGTTGAGTGCTGGACACTGGGATGAGTTCATTCCTTCTTGAAACAGGCGCTAGCCAGTTTCCCCTCTGCAGGATGGGTGGTCCTTGCTCCTGAGGTTAACATGTATCCTTACACTGCATTTACTTGTAAAGTTATTCAGCCTGTTCTTTTTAGCTTATGAGATAGGTTCTGCCTCATTACCAACTCTTGAGTCAGTAGAAACAGCCCCTGACAGAACAGTGTAAATATAAGATCAATATTAATTCCTTTATTTTTGTGGTTCAACAGTGTGACATCCATTACTTTGAACCTTACAGAACAAAGTCTGGTTGCCTTTTTGCTGTTTGAACATGTGCAAAGAGCATATCCCTGCCCACAGAAGAAATGCTACAGAAAGAGCATACAGGAAGAGGTGGGTGCAATACCAAACTGGTGTAGAAGAAGGGAGCCACAATGGTCACTGCACTCCTCAGCAGCAGAGCTGCAGCCTGGCTGGCAAGGCCCAAAGCTGTGGGACTTAAGGGCATGTGCATCCCTCTCATCCAGTGCTTAATTCCCAAAAGAGCTGACAAGGTGCTCCAGCTCACAGAGCTACTGCTTTCTGCTCAAGTGGGAAAAGTCTCTGGTCCGATACAGAGTTCCAGGTTTGGGCCAACACATGGTATTTCGATAATACCTGGGGTCTCTGAAGTGCTTTACACCTCTTAATAGAGACCGTTTAACTGGCAGTGGCTCCTGCAGGAAGAGATATCGCATTTTCCTTTCTCCTAATTCATCGTGCCAATTAAACTCAAGAGAAGAGACATACAGACAACATAACCTAGTTTTTAAAAAACAGCACAGCAGCAGGGAAACTACTGAAACCTGTACTGCTGTTAGGGTTTTTTTCAGTTTAAGATGTTGAATCAATATATGAATCCATCCTATTGCTCACATCAATCCACTATGTGCATTGAAACTGGCATTGATCCTACAGCACGCTAAGGATTCATGCAATTAAAAATGCTGTATTATGGTTATCCTGAGTATCAGATGGACCACCCTGGGAGGCAGCAGAACCGTTTCAATCACCTTTTCCTCTCTCCCTTTAGGGGCGTCTGGCAAGGATCAGTGTAATATTAACAAAAAGGTAAGAAGCAACACAGAAGCAACTTCCTGCTCTACTTGTGAGAATGTATTTTTAAAGGAAGATGACTGAAGATCTCATCCGCTTCATTTTATAAATGGGGCAGAGAGGACAGCAATACAGATTTCTTATTCAGCTGCTACAGAAATTGCTATCAACAATCAAACAGATTTTCCATCATGTTCTTGCTCAAGGAAGTGTAACAGAAACACAGCATTCATTGCTAGGTGCTATCAATGCTAGGCATTCATTATCTAGTCACCTATGGGCCAACTACAAGCCACAGATTAGAATAAATGGCTTTGTTCACAATTGCCTTGACTAATGCTGGGGTGCAAAAAATCAGTGATGTTGTCAGATTACAGTGAGAAAAACTGTATTATGACCTTCCTGACAAAAAAGTTGTACCAGAAGGTCCTCTCCCTGTCCTGGCCTCTCCAGAGCACTGGCCCACACAGTGGAGACTGCAAACAGATCTATTCCAGTAGCTCAGAGTTTCAATATTGTGCTGCTGACTAGAGAGAAAAAAAAATTACTTCTGAGTTAGTGGAAATGCATTTGGTTGAATTATTAAAGGCAAATAGCACGCTTTTCCAACTCAGCCCTATTTGCTGTTCATGTATGATTGATAAACCCTTTGTGGCTTCTATAAAGTGACTCATGTCACAGGCACAAATCACAGCCTTTTTCTACAGTGTTCACCTCTTCCCTATTTCAATATTTAAAACAAGGGAATAGAACACAATTAAAAGTATTTTCATGTGTGAACAAGCTATTTCAAAGGTAAAACACGTATCAGCAAGTAGAGCAAGTCTTGCATAAACTTTATGTAAGTGAAAATATTTTACATGAACATGCATGAAAACTTAAGGTGGGAGAACTGGATTTAGTTAAAAAACAGTTTTGCATACTGTATTGTAAAAAAATATCTATACTAGCCACGAAAATTTCACTCTGCTTTGTCTTTGAAAACAAGACTGTTTCTAAAATCCACTGCCAATGGTACTGTGCGTGCCTCTCTACTGACATATTTTTGGAAGTGTCAGAGGTGGCACAGATTTTTATTGAGGCTTCTTTTCATCTGCTTTGAAATGCTTCTGCAGACACCAAAGGACAGGACCCATCCATCCTATCTTCATCTGTTTGCAGGGGAGGGCTATGCAGAACTGCAGTCTCAATAGCTGGGACCATCTGCCTTTCTTGACCACTTTAGCTGCGTGCACTGGACAGCAATTAAACATGTAGAGCTCAGATGGACACTTCTGTGGAGCAAATGCAATCCCCTTTTTGCTCACATGACATTGTCAGCTTCTGAGCATTTGAGGGTTCACAGAAGGGAAAGCATTCCCCTACTTGGGTTTGGATACATAATTAGTAAAAGACATTCTTATGTCTAAAGAATATAGGTTTCCAAGACAGCAAATAAATTTTGCCCTGAAAACTCATTAGCTGAGTGAGAGAACATACAGAATACAAAAGCCAGAGGCATGGAAATAATTACTGGTTATTTAGATCACGGCAGAAATTTGTAATCTCAGTGCTCTGAGGTGGAGAGCCCAAGTTGTGCTTTCTGCATGCTCACAACATGAAATCAGAGGGTTGTAGAAGAGGCCAAGCAATCACTGATTCCTACGGCTACTTCCTCACTGCAGAACATGATACTGAAAGTGGTTCAGAAAGAGAGGATGTTCAAAATCAGAGTCAGTACCCAAAGCGGTTCTTAAAAAACACGGAGGTCTGTGGGGCTGCCTCTGGTTTTGGGAACAGGGCTTGATGCAGGTTCCTTCACTGCTCCCACTGCTCCTCAGGCTCAAACACAGCTCTGTTCAACACTGCACCAAGTGTACCCTCTCCTGCTGGGTCCTCAAGGTGTGGATCTGAACACAGTCAAACAGTGAGTACAGTAAACATGAGAATAAACCCCTTGAGTGCTAAGCCATCTATGGGCCTCTGCCCGTAGCAGCAGTTGAACTGCCTGAAAGCAATTTCCTGCCTGAGGCACCACTCTCCCCTTCCAAAAACCACCCTGCATGGTTTTGTTGGCCAGTGGCTGTTAGGTGGAAAGGCCAAAGTGATTCCAGCAGTCTTAAAATGCACCAAATGGAAGGGGAATCTGCTTACAAGCAGAGCAGCTGTGATTAATGAAATACTCCATGCAAAAACATCTCGTATTTATTCTTAAAAGTCTAATGAACACTTTGCACATGCAGCTGGCAGCTCACAAAAGCCCCTTGGTGATCAGTCCTCTGGTTCTTTTTCCACAAATCACTTGAATTGCTCATATAGAAACGAATTCTTTATGGAAAAAAGGGTATTATGCTATCCTATTTTGAGTCTGATCCTTCTGCATGCATAAAATTCAGTGGGAGATACATCACCAGCTGTGCAAAATGAAGCCTTTATTTCAGGCTTCTCTCAATAGATTTTCCATGTAATCACACCCTATCCAGATGCACCTGTGCAGCTACATGTAGGGAACGACAGACTGTCAGAGGCAGACAGTTGTCACCTACCAGTAACAATAATTCAGGAGTCAGAAGCCATGGCAAGAGCTTATATAGGATTACATCAGCTCAATTAACAGAATAGCAAAGAAACACACAGAGAAAAACAGTCACAGCTACTCCTGGACAGCTGGATATTGTGTGCTGGTTTGCATCTTAACCTGCATAAAACTAAGAATCTTGCATCTTAAAGCCTTCTTATATTGTGAAGGCAGGAAAGGGATGCTCCACTGAATGTGTTGCTCTCGTGATTTACCTTCCAAGACAGAAAATTCCCTGTCTTGGAAAAGAAATCTCATGGTTCATAGCATTATAGAGCGGTTTGGGTTGGAAGGGACCTTAAAGATCACCTAGTCCTAATCACCCTGCCATGGGCAGGAATGCCACCCACTAGATCAGGCTGCTTAGGGCCCCATCCAGCCTAGCCCTGAACACTTCCAGGGATGGGGCATCCCATCATGAATAAGGTTTATTGACAAACAATGTTATACTTCCTAAGTATCAATTTTAATTTTTTTCTGAAAAGAAAGAACAGTAAAGGAAATCTGCAAAGTAATTTCTCCATTGTTTTCCTCCTCCTGTTGATGACCTGAACTCCCCATTCCCCCAAGAAACAGAAGAAAGTGTTGTAGTTCTGTGAAAACCCGAATCATGTTTTTCTCAATTATTGCAGACTGAGTCACAGAAAATAGTGGTGTTCACCCTCAATTCTTCACTTGTGTGCCTGAAGTTAGTCAGGGGCACCTGGGACCAGACATCGTAATCCATACCACATCCAGAATGCTTCAGGTCTATTTGAAGAGACTTTGGGAGGTCACTCTCCCTCCAGGGAGAGTTTACTTTGCAGAACAGGTAAGGATGGCAAACTGGACCCCACTATAAAATACTTGATAGCAGCAGAATGAGTGTTAATGGGACTTGGCAGAACACACTTAATTTTATGAAGTTCCACGCTGAAAACAACAAGAACTACCATTACTCACTAAAGCTAAATTTAATTTTCTTCCTCCCCAGAGCTAAGTGGTATCCTTCTCCTAAAAAGATCCTTTGCATAAATAAAGCAAGAAAGGCAGCAGACCTTCACAAATTAGAGCCCTAGTCTTTCTCTGACTTTCCATTCACTAATTGGAATCATACTACTTTAAAAGTGTCAGATGTCCTTTCCCAAAATGAAGCAGAAATCTCATCAAGATCTTGCTTTGGCTGAAAAATTGCAGGACTACAAAGAAGGATATCACAGCTCCTAACACTGTTTAATCCATTCCAGGAGGCCCATGTCTGAGGTGGAAGCGCAGATGCTTCTTTGTTGTGTCACTCTGACAGAACTACAATTGATTTCTTTAGAAATAGAAACAAAAAACCCCATCCAAAACTTGGAAACCATCCAGGCACCCTCAGTTAGAGATGAAAACCACATCAAATAGGCCTGAAATATTTTTTAATAAACACTCAGTCTGAGCACTGAAATCTCTAAAAAGTTTTCAAATCCTCAGCACTACTGGCAACTTTTGTCTAAGGGATATTTGGAAATTTCATTGAAAATACCCTGAAGTAATTTTTGCAAATCCAAGCTAGAGCCTGCCATCGGACAGATACAGAACCCAGGACACATTTTGTAAAAAACTGTTGAAACGTGTTTCCATTCAATGTAAAAAAAAAAAAAGCCAATGAGTTTAGGGAAACTAAAAGTCACACTTCCTAAAATCTTAAGCCTTTTCTTTTGGGCCATCCTTATTTATACCATACCTTGAGAACCAGTCCTTCTCTTACTGAAAACTGGTTAAGTTCAGAGCTAAGTTCAGAACATACTGAAGAAGGAATGGGTCTTGGGCAATCACTATGTATTCAGGAGAAATAACACAACAAACACAACTGCACTGTTGATTCCAAATTCATAAAACAACAGAACAGCTTCCACTGTATGTGGACTTTAACTTCTCCAGCAGCTAGAAAGGACACATACACTGTCCTTAAATCAAGGCGATTCAGAACATAAGATCTAATTGTTTTTAAACTGGTCATTCTACACCATGCTGCTTTTCTGACTATTCTTAGACTACAATAGGATGAAAACACTTTTTCCCCCAAACTCTTTCCTCTCTCCAGCTTACTCGCTTTAAATTTAGCTAGCAGATGGGAAGCCAGTTTATACAGGTTTGGATTACTGGACTGTCCCAGGACAGCTGACAATCACCTATTCAAACAATCTAAAAATATACTTTTCTGGAGCGGTAACTTCATTTATGAACTACAGACCTAAAAAAATGAAGCCGTAAGTAACCTCTAATTTTCAAGCAGTAGTGAGACTGCAGTGTCTGTTCTGTGACCACTGAATTCAGCAGAAATCAGACATTTCACAAAGATGCAGAATTTCTTACACAAACCAAAGCAAAGGGCAGGTTGCCCAAAATCTATTTACCTGTTAAACCAGTCATCTGTATAGCGGGGGTAGGGGTAGGGATCGTTACTGCTGAAGTCGTAGCTGGCTTTGGCATTCTGCAAAACACAAGGAACACAGAACATCAGCTGAAGAACAGATATGCAGGGCAAAATGAAACACAAATTGAATGAGAAGCTGAGAATCAATAGCAAACTTTGCCCTCTTCATTCTGCGAGATGTATCTGGACAGAAATCAGTCCCTCTTGTGCTGTGCCATTTGCCATTTTCCACACCAGCATGCCTGGGGAACAATGTTTTCTGGCATGCAAAGCCACCGTAGACTACTGGTATTTCCAGTGTGAGGTAGTGTGAGAGCTCAGGTCATGACTGAGAGACTGTTCATCAACACTTAGAAGAGTATTCAGGTATTAAGCTACTTGGTGTGGCAAAACTAAGAGTAAATCCTATTTTCCAAACAGTGGTGGAAGTGACAAGATACATGGGTCTTCCACAAAAGAATTATTTTTGCAAACCTCATTTGTGGTACTACAACAGTCAGATTTCTAAAAGTATTTCAATGCCTAAGAATGTAAATTTTTCAAAATTCAACAGTGAAAACTGCATTAATGGCCAGCACATATGCCTGAAAATCTCTCTGCATATTTTCTCATTCCTTTAGTTGGCTGAACAACTTCACAAATGTGGCTTTCGGGCACTTTTCAAAATGTCATCCCATATCTCTGCTTTCCATATAAATCTAAATCATTCCTGATTTGTCCCATCAGCAGTTAAGGACACTCAGCAACTTTTTGATCTGAAGCAAATGGAAAGTTTCAGAAAGTCAAGTGCCCTCTTCTTTCTTCTCTCTTAATGACAGAATAAAGGGTGACTGAAAATTAGGCTTTTAAAAATATTTAGCAACTTCCTCTCAAGTGTATGTTCACTGAGTTTATGTTTTAATAATCCCCATACTCAAGGAACAGAATTATGTTAATTCTTAATTAATGTGTACTTGTATTCCTTTTAGGATTTGGCTGAGCATGCTATTGAAGATAATTTGAGACTTGTACATGAATAGCTTTGCTCTTAAAAACATTCCTCTTCATCTGATTCTCAGTTCCCAGGGTACAGGAATAGACAGTCCATTGGTAACACCCAAGTCCTTGGGCTTTGGATTCAAACCCTTAAACTCCCAAAAACTTGTTCCAGAATGAAATAAGGACAACATTGTCCTTGATACTTGGAGGGTAAAACTAAGTATCTCTCAAGTTATTGTACAGTGGGGTTTTTTGAGGGGTCATTTTATAAAGCCTGGTTGCTTATATACAGCACAGACAGTAAATATTTTGCAGCATTTGAATCAAGCAGAGATTTTCAGAATGGCTCTCAAATCGCTTGATGCCATCCTCCAGCTCAGAGATTAATTCCTTTTTGAGATCCTTATGGATCTCTCCATATCTCCACACTAAAGCCTTTATTTTCAGCCTGAATATGCCTTCTAATCATGTCAGCTATAGCCACAAATTCTCAGTGCTTCTAAGGCTTTGTGCTAAGGTGTCAGATTAATTTGCTTCTTTTAATTACCACAGTTGCTTATGCAGCACTTTGAATGGCATAGGTTTGCATGAGCTAAGAGTAAACAGAACATCACTTTTCAGCCAGGGAAAAAAGGGGAAATAGAGAGTTGCCTATAAATCATGAGTAGTACAGAGAAGGTGGACAAGGAGTTATTTTTTTCTACTTCT
The DNA here is from genome assembly GCA_013400655.1 of Mystacornis crossleyi. Classification (NCBI taxonomy): domain Eukaryota; kingdom Metazoa; phylum Chordata; class Aves; order Passeriformes; family Timaliidae; genus Mystacornis; species Mystacornis crossleyi. The sequence goes on along the minus strand of VYZQ01041434.1, from coordinate 57,166 downwards.
CATAATTCAAGAAATTGAAATTACTGGGGGCAAGACTTAGTAGCAGCAGAAAGCAAGTCCTTTTCCACAGAACATGTAATGAGTTACAAAATTCATTGGCATGTAGATACCACACAGACATACTGCCAGCTTCATATTCACTCAGAACTTCTGCTTCCACTCGAAAAATATTGTACAAATGAGAATTTAAACTCAGTCATGTGTCAACTGTGTTTTATTTTCCCATCTGAAAGAAATGCACTCCCACTTACACACCCTAAGCTCAAAGGGGGTCTGATGAGGCTGACTTTTCAGGACATCATCAAATATGGAAGCACCTTGTACTTGCTATCAACCACTCTTGAGTCTAGAATACCCTTGTGCAAAAATTACAGGTGAAAAGCCCTTCTGGCTGTGCTGATATACCACCCGTGTTCATAACAGTGACAAAGGGACTCCAGCCTGAATGATTCAGACACCCTACAGCAGACTGCAGTCTTGCTGTATGCCCCAGGTAACCTACCTTATGGAAAGGTGCCTTCAGGCAGGCTACAAACCAAGTTGTGCAGCCACATCCCCTAGCTCTCATTTGCTTCATTTTGCATCACTGCACTCAAAGGAAAAAGATATCTAATGGAGTGGGAACCATCCACAAAAGGCAAAATTAAGAATAATTCTGGAAAGAAAACAACTGCTAGCAGAACAATTTATCTTCATTACGATCTTTGAGAAAAGAAGTGAGTTTCAGCATTGTGAAGGAGTATTTCATCCACAGTGAAGCAGTGAAATGGGTAATGAAACAGCAGAAACAAATACAAATGGACTGCTTCAAGTTCCAAATTTAAAGATCAAACCCACAAATATCTATAAGCCTCAGCTTTTGTTAATTTTTTTTTTGAGCTTAACTGAGAAATTAAATCAGTTTCAACATTGCACCATAAAGGAAACCGCTTCAGTGAATACCTTAAATATTGCATTTTGTGTTTTGGGAAGTGAATATTAAAATCTGTGGTTTGCCATAGCTCTCCACAGGCTGGAGTCCCCAGTAGGCAGCAAGAGGGAATTTACTGCTAACATGGAGAATTAATCAGCATAGGAACCTGGGAGGTTGCAATCAAAACCAGTGCAGATAAGGATCCACAATAGCACACTGAAACAAGAACACTTTGCTTCTCCACTCAGGTGATTCAGTGCCCAGTTTCATTGCCAGACTAGTCTACTGGCAGTTCCTTCTCTTATACTTGAAGTATTTAACAGTTGGTTTTCAATATCTAAGGTAGCTGCCTGTTTTTTAACTTCAGAGAGAACTTGAACACCAACCTCGGACACTGGTCTGACCTTAGCACTGGGTGTTCCAATGGGGTGAATCTAATCCCTCGTGTTCAAAACCAGCTCATTGCTGCAGAGCGATTTGATGTTTATCAGTCACTATCTCTTGCGGTCTGTAGTTTCTGCTGGTGGAATGGCAAGCTGCAGACCTCCCCGGAGAGCGCAGCGGGGCTGTCTGCCCCACACAGTGCTGTCGCTAGCTGTCAGCTCCACAACACGGTGGCGATAAAGAAGGCGAGAAGGCTTCCCACATGGGGACCTCAGAGGATGTTTATTCACATGGCTCTCAGAGACGGAGAGAGCCTCATGGTGACCGATTGGATCCCCAAGGCAGAGAGGACCAGCACCGGCTGATTCCCCATGGCAGAGAGCGCATCTGGATTTTATGTGGGGATGAGGGGGGTGGAGACAGCACACAGACTAATGGTCTCAGGGCACAGGGGCAGTACATGGGCGGGATTAGGGTACAGAACAAATGGGGAGAACCCGAGGGAGTGGCTAGGAATAGGGACGGGGGAGGGAGGACAATGTGGGGAGGGCAGGCAATTTAGCAAAAAGGAGTGGGAAAACAGCACAACAACTATCTATACACAATTGCTTATAAATAACATCTATTATATAACAAAAATGCTACTACAGAGAGGAATGGTATTGCTTCTTTAGGCATTTCTCTATTTTTGCTTCCTAGCCTCTACACCAAATAAAATACTAACAGAAAAGTATCAGATCGCAGGATGAGACCCTTTCAATCATTTATTAAGTAATGGCTTGTATACCATGACACAAATAGATTCCTTTCACCTCTGTATAAAATTCTGCTTTCCTTGAAAATAAGCTTAGACTAGAATTTCCCAAAGAATTGCCTCGTACCTTCTAAAACACATGCAGTAAAATCATCTGTGGAAAAAATTCAAAAATGCAAATGTTAGTGTCCTATGCAAAATAGGACACTAACAATAAATCAGTTGCCCCATGTGTTGCTCAGAACTGCAATAGAATTATGTACCTTGAATTAATGCAGCAAGCCCATATATTTTTGTATGACTTCAAAAGCCTCTGCAGCACAATTCACATATACTTCTTTTTTTCTCTGTAAGTCAAGAAATATGCCTATGCTCACATGTTAGTCCAGGAGACAATTAAAGACACATCCCACTGGTCACAGGATGGTCACAGGGTGATTCTATTCATGACATTAATATCCTGGACTAGACCTGAGGCAAAAAGATACCTTTTGTTTGTTTGATTTCTTTACTAATCCAAAGAGAAAGCAAATCCCTGAACTCAAATTACAACCTATAATGTCTAAGGGAAACTGTGCTAAAATAACACTAAATGTCACATGGTGGCAAAATGAAGTTCAGTTTTGCACACACAGGCTTAAATAAATGGAATATGCTCATCAGAAGGCAAAAAAGGAGGCAACATATTTAACCTAGGAGAGTTGCTGCAAGGCTTCAAGATCATTAACAAAAAACAGAGGCACTGCTGCTAAGTCAGCCATTATAGAATAAGCCCTCACCTCTCTGCCATGAGAAGCATACTTTTATTTTGGTTTGGTTTGTGGTGGTTTTTAAATTGAAATTTTAAAAACCCTGTAACTTTTTAAATACCTCTGCCTCTACATGAACTAACATACATGTCCCTTACTTCTATCCAGAAAATTCAGAGCTGTATTGAAGAACTTGTAAACACCAAGAACATATCCACAAAGTAATGGGTTTTGTTCAAAAGTATTTACTTTAAAGAGCAAATTCACAACTGGTGAAATCTGCCATGTCTCTCCAGAAACAGCAGCCTTTTACCCAGTTCTTACAGGTACTCCACAAAAGTAAAAATACTGAGCCAGACAACACCAGCCAGATCTTGAATAATAAATAAGACAGCAGCACACTTCTCAGCTGTTCTTCTTTTCAAAACCGCCACAGAACAATAAATCAGAACATCATTTGAAATGGATGGAGTTGTGTCCTGGGTCCAGAATTGTACCTGAGGTGCCTGCAAGCCCTCCTGGTATTCCAGTTCCAGGTATTCAGTACAGGCTCTACTTGGCCACAGAATGAGCAAGTAAAGAACTCACCACAATAGTGATTTCATTTTGTAGTTATTACTGAAAAAAACTTCAATCTCCTCAACAATCACCAGGCATCTGGGTATTGGGTCAAAAGAAAAACTATTGGAATTACAGTCAAAAGAAGATAAACCGACTGCAAACAACAAGTGGCTACTGCTTAATTTACAACAGTTAAAATATTTGAGATTACAAGAAGTAAGAATTCTAATAATCCAGCTTCAGAGTTTACAGGAAGACAAGCTGGCTGTCCTCCACCTCTTATCTAACCACTTATTTTGCAAAGTTGAAAGTTCTTCACTGCTTATGTTTAAAAGCAAACAAACAAAAATGCAGTTGAAAAATACATGGAATCTCACTTTAACATTTGCATTTATCTTCATTAGGGGAGCATTATTTTTAAAGTTACAGTTATGAAGAAAAATAGCTTTCTGAGGTCATATTACATTGTATTCTTTTTCTATATTAAACAGATTTCTTTGTCAAGTAACTGATGATCCTTTCTACATATCACTTAGCACTACAATGTCACATAATCACTTATTTTACTTTTTCCACAGTAATGGCCTCCCTATTTCCTCTGCAGACAAAATGAGAAAACCAATATTAGTTACACTGCTGGCTGGTGCTCTTCAGCATGAGAGCATCTTTAAAAAAAAGGGTGCAGTAAACACACTTTTTCTTTCACAGAGGGTAAAGTACACGGGCAGTACAGCTATGCTTTATATCACCCAGGCAGATCTAAGCAGAGGTATTTCCCAGCTCCAAAGAACTGGAAAGAAATCAGAAATGAATTCTTAGGTAACAAGATTCTCAGGTGTTTTCCCAGTGAACAACATGAAAGTCCAAACGCATCCAGCTAAATGCCATCTAACCCATGCTATCATCATGTGGCTGTTTGCTAATGCTTAGCTCAGAGGTGTATAGTCAAACAGGACCAAAAAAATGGGAATCACAAAGACTCAGAGAAAATGTTAGGTTGGGCAGAATTTTAAGAGGTCTTCTTTTTTCAAATCAATTTTTAAAAATAAAACCATCTGATTGAAATACCCTCCACTTCTTCTTCCCTGTATCTTTACCTGACATAGGAACAAAGAGTAAGAAATTGAGGCAGGCGTGAGACTTTAATAAAAAGAAGCAGCCAAATGAACTTCTTTTTATAATAAAGACACCACTTCATGATTCACCTTTTGGCATTCTTAGCCTGCTCCACAATTTTCAGGTTGATGGGGACAAAACCTAAAGCACATCACCAGTTGTTAATTGCTCAGAGTCAGAGCTCTGAAGGCAAAAACAAGTTAACCTACAGAACACCGAAACCTATTTCTGCTCAGCCAAACATTCCTTAATTTTCAGAGGGGGTGCACAAGAATCCTTAAGCTGTACCTACAGCATACCAAGGAGGTATGTTCATAGGGAGTCATATGGCTAAGGCAGTGAAATTAGTAAAATAAAAATACATTAAGCAACTAGTTGCTGTTAAAGATTTTCAGAGCAAGTAGAAAATTTAAAGCTTTGGATTATAGAGAGAACTCTTTGGTTTTTTAATTCATGGGGGAAAGAAAAGGAAAAAAATGGCATATAAATTGTTAGAGAGATAGGAGCCCTTGGATTACTTTATTATAATAAGAAATAAAAATTGTGCAGTGACTTCTACCAAAAAATACTCTGAACACACTTTTCATTTTGTTTTAGTGTTCCACTTTATTAAAAACCCGGCCCACATTCCCCTTCCAATACGTGGATAGTTTTCCCCTTCAGATACTTTGATTATGCATTCGTATGACCTACTGAAGTTGAGAGAGTAATAGAGGTATAAACCTGGCAGCAGAGAAATTAGGTCCAAGTCCATTATTCTTAGTTATGTCCCTGTAAAAAACAGCTGACAAGTCTGTCAGTACATCAAATATGTGCTTGCTGGGCACTCAGCTGCAGTAAAGGTTGTGTTTGCAATGTTTTGATGGCAGCCAGCATTTAAAAGCCTCTTGGAGGAATAAGCAGGAAGGGAAGGGGAGCTAAACTGTCTTGCTCCTGCCAATGAGCCCACTACCTAGCAAAATCTGCCGTGGGCTCTTCTCATCAAACATAGCAAGATCCAGATGACAGCCAGCATCAAGGTCTCTTAAGCGGCATGTGGGAGATTGTGGTGGCCAGTGAGCCCATGGCACCAGGGATTGTAAGAATCCCCTGGAGGAAAGGTGCCCTAAGTGGAGAAATGCTCCCCAGGTTAAGGTGACAAAAAAGGCCTCTCCCACAATGCCCTGCTCTGTTATGGAAATGTATCCCAGTTCTGCCTCCCCACTTGGCCTCCCTGCCCCTTTATACTTTATCTGTTCGTTCCTTAGAAAATTCTCCCTTCCCCTCTCTCCCATTGGACCTTGTTCCTCACCACTCCCTCAGATTTTCCCATTGGCTCCTGTACCCACGTCCCGCCTATGTAATACCCCCGTCCCTGATGCTTTCCCCACCCCTGTATTTAACCCTGGACTCTCCATTGTTCAGTGTCTTTCGTCCCTGGCTCCCCTTCACGCGCGGACCTGAAATAAATCTCTGCCATGGAAATTCCACACAAGGACCCTTCCTGCCTCTTTACCGTCGACCTACTATCGAGAAGCTATCCCGCTTGCGTGTGTGTCTGTCTGAATGCAGTAGCTGCCAAGTGACTTTCTGTTGGAGTCGATTCGGGAGGTCGTAGCACCCCACCAGAACACCCCCGGATCCGACAGGGGATAAGGGAGAAATCTTTTCCATCAGTGTAAGAAAATCTATAGCTCAGAGCCTGCAATACAAACTCAGCAGTCACAGTCCAGTCATTTAGCATGACATGGTCTGGCAAGAAGTGGTCACTTACGCTGGGAGAGCCAACCTTTCCCTGCTGCAGCACGTAATCAGCAGGCATCGGCATCCCCATCATGGAGTCCATAAAGACTGACCAATTATCAGCAATGCTCACAGCAAAGGGCAGGAATACTGGACTTGTGATTGCAATGGCACTCAGAAAACAAACATGGCAGGTTGTTAAAGATGACTACGTCTAGAGGCTACACCACTCTATTGTTACCGAACAGCCAAACTGTGGCTTTGCAAAGAGGAAAATCAACGTGACTCAGGTGGTTTAGGGGGTGACCTACAACAAAGACCTGGTCCATGTGGGTTATGGAGAGGGGAGGATAGGGAAAGCTAGTGATGCAGAGGATCTGAAAGTGAAAGCAGACAAGACAAAAAACTGGTTGGGTATTTTCCTTCCCATGAAAGGCTTCTCAGCTGACAAGAGAAGAGAACTGTAAACAACCACACAGCTGGTGTTTCACCTAAATTGCATGAATATGGAAGATGAATGAACACATAAAAGTGACACTGTAAATGAAGCAAAAGTAGGTAAAAATTTCAGAGAAGAGACTCAAAAAACATAATGCAAACTATTACGTACATTTCTTCTGTTACAAAAAGCAGATTTACAAGCCTTTGAGTTAAAAGGTATTTAAGACCTATTGTGTTTTATTCCAGTTGCATGCTGACCTCATTAGCATAGTTTGTAAGTATCCCAGGGAGAATTAATAATGTGACTAATACCTGTCAAGACATGCTGGGCTCTCACAGATTTATATGCTTTGGCATTAATTTAAAAGTTTGCATTGCTTATTCCATGTGGAATCAGCTAAATCCAAAATTACAAAGAGAGAATGTGGAATCTTCAGAATGTGCTCATGTAAATCCACACATACTAAATTTTTCAAGTAAGGTTTTAAGTACATGATCGTTCCAGGTTCTTCTGTTAAAGATTAGTATATTCGATCATAGCTAATGTTTTCACAGTAATTTACTGGATGTTTAAATTTAAGAAGTGTCCTAGACAACATGAGATGACTGACAGAAAAATTCACAGCTACATCTGTCAGACATGGTATCACGGCTGACTAATCCTGCAAATGAGTTAAGTGCCACTGAATTGAAGTGATTTAGATTCTCACAAGAAGGAATTCTAAAAAACATATGCTAGCGTTGAAACTATGACGTCCTTGAACACAGCCCAGTCTTCGTGCACACCTATTTAAAGAAAGATTCACCTCATTTAACAAAATTCAGAACACCATTTGCCTGAAAAACATGTCCAACAATCCCCAATCTACATCAATGCTTACAAGTAAGGACAGCACAGGGAATGTGTGACTGAGGTATCCACTACCATATCCATTTAAGTTTCACCAAACAACAGCTATATGGCACTGGAAGTAGCCAAAGTTTCATCAAACAGAAGCTCCTGTTCCACAGCAAAACATGTTAACCCAGGCAGTCATGTTTCCACAGCCCTTAGTATCATTATTTGCTCTGTTGAAGTCTATGCCTCTTACCGTACTGCCTAAAAAAAAAGGCAGTGCACAGCAGAAGAAACATTAAAAACCTGCTATTCATATGATCTATCAAATTGCTGATTTTAACACAAAAACTACCAGTGACTTCACTGTGGCCAGCATTTTATTAAATACTATGCACTGCTATTCTATTCCCCAATAAGAAATGTTCATTATGCATATTGCTTTTATTGGGAATGAAACAGATATGACGAACATTATACTTAAATCAAAGCAATCTGAAATAAGGCAGGTGTCTAAAAATATCTTAACCACCTACATAGCTACCAAGAAGTAAAATACTAATATGGAGAACATAAATGCTTACAACTAAACTCAAACAATGCAAAGCAAACAACCATGCCAAGATGAAGTGCCAGGACAGAAAAGACTAAATTAATTTCAAATTAATAAACTTAATTTACAGGTACAGTGAAGGAAAGGTATTTAAAGTATTGGAGATCATCTGTAGATTTATTTACTGTATTTAGGCCATTTTGATTTCACAAAAGAAAAGGCACTAGTGAATCCCAGGTCTCCTACCCTCCTTCTCTTTGCAAGACTAGCTTATCCAGAGGGCTTGGCCAAAACTCTCCTTTTAAAACCAGTTAAATCTACAGAAGTTAAGAGTGGGTTTGTGACCTTCCTTGACAAAATCATCACCGGGCCCAAAAAACTCTCCCTAAACCCCATCAAATTTTAATGAAGCTTTGTGAGGGAATACTGTTCTCCACATGCACCATCTAATTCAGACTTCCCTGGTGATACCTTGGTAACCAAAAATAACTACAGCATAAATTTTAATTAAGTTGCATTTAAATGTTTATGGATATTCAGGGATTTCCACACTGGTTAGGGTCTTAAAGACTATGAGCAGCTAAAATAACTGTCCTTTGAGAAAGGAAAGTTTTAGAAAACAGAAAAAAAAGGCTTTCAAATGGAAAAATCTTTAAAAATTGTTTGGGCCACTTTCAATGCAAAATGTGTTACTTTCATTTTGGGGAAAGGAAAGCTTTCTTCTTCAATCTGTTGAACTTGGTTTTAAAATTACATGGTGTTCAGTGCCTTCAGGGGACCATGTGTCTTGACCCTCTTCTCCCAAGTGTACCATGCACAGAGTGACATTTTTTGGCTGCTGTTTTAATTCAGCACATTCTGGATGTTAAATATTTAAAATTAGGTTGAACTGATCCAAAATTAAAATATTTCACTTTCATTTTCCCATGGACACTTTCATTTTATATAAAGGCTTACTTGGAGAAACCCTGGAGAGAGGCACAAGTCAATTCCAAAAGCACCAGCCAGATCTGATGCAGAAATGTCATCTGCTCTTTCATCCTTGTGCATTTCTCATTTCAACAATCTTAATTTACTTTCCACAGATGATGCCTTAAGTGAAAATTAATACTACTGCTTTATGATTAAGCGATTAGCCAACTTGCACTTTCTCAGTGTGCAACTGATTAAATAAATGCATTGATTATAGAGAAAACTAAATGGTGCAGACAATGAGTGGTTGTTAGCTTGCAAAGTGAGTATCTTTGGCACCATCTCACGCTGCTTGCACACAAGGCATGCATTTAACTTGCAAATTATCCCTTTCAGGTAGTTCTAATATAGAATAAAGCTGTAAACTTTTTGAAGCGTGCACTGATCGGAAAATAATCTTGGGCAAATTCAGCTACAATATATGAGTATCTTTTGATTCCAAAGGAACAGTGTTTTGAGGCTATTTTACAGCCAGTATAAATCAGTGCATCCCCCTGGAGACGCCAACATCAGCGGAGTGCTGCCAACTCCAGCTGCATGGATGGTAGTAAGCAACAAGCCCCAGGTCTTGCCAAGCATTCAGAGTCCAGATATCTTAAAACCGTTAGCAAAGCCATTCACATAACAACTTTCAGTGGAAAAAATCCAGTTTTCAGCTCTAAACACAGCTCTGTGACACAAGTCATCTCTTTGTAAGGCAATCACACCCCCCTCACAAGTCACAGCCTCTTTTGCAGAAAAAGTCTCTTTCTGTGGCCGTATGAGATAATCCAGAGGAGAAACTTCAGAGGAGTCTTCAAATTCTTTTTGCTGTTCCATCTCTTCAATCAAGTTGAAAGCTAGAGGGTTGTGGTAACATCTGTGATTACAGAAAATTTTTATCTTTCATTAAATAGGAAGACATACCCTTTACACAGGCTTCTCTCCCCCACTGGCAGTGCTCATGTTAAGCAGCAATAAGGTACAGAGCAGAGGAACTGTAGAGTCATCTTATTTAGACTTTAATACACGAGCACCAATGACATGTACCTTTAAAAGCACTTAAAGCTAAAGGAGTTAAAAACTCCTGCTGGGAGCAGGGAAGGATTGTTTGTAGGAGCCCATTAACGTTTTCCAAGATTTGAAGCATTTTCTGTATGTGACTAATTCAGGACACCCTTCCACGTACACTGAGAACCTTATATGTCTGGGTGATATGATCAGAGAAGGCATCATCTCTTTTTAGCCTTCAGTATGTTCTGAGAAAAAAAAATGGATTGCACAGAACATAGAAATGAGCCCACAAGCTGATCCTGCACGGAATAACAGAAAAAATAGCCACATCTGAAAGAGAGGACTTCATTCTCTTCCCAGTAACTTCTATTTTTTGCCAGTGAAACTTCATTGTCATGCATGTCCTGAATAATCATATTCTAAACGCTAAAACCAGCCCGAGCTGCCAGAAGCCACCTGAGCAGCATGAACAGCGTAACAGAAGGCCACCAGTTTTGACTGCTAAGGCATCAGTCAGCCTGGCATTTAAGCACTTGATCCATCCTTCCATCCTGGCAAAAGAGAGGCTTCATTCTGTCTCAGCAATTTCTTGAAGCAGATTGTGGCAGAAATTTCATCAACAGCCTTAGCCATCAGTGTTCTAACTGAATTTTCAGTGCTAGCAAAAGGATGTATTGTGAATTTATCCCATAGTTTGGTTGATAATTTTTAGGTTTTAAGCTAATGTTTATTTTAGAAAACCTATTAGCAAGAACCTAACTCCAAAAAACACAAAAAAAACCCCAAAAAGAAACCAACCAAGCCCAAATCTAATCAGTGATGTGCTGAAACAAGTTTATTCTGTTCTTTATTTCTTGATAATAAATGCTTTTTTAACATTACAATTAAAAATAGATGCTAGCAATGATGGTCAGCAAACAGAGTTTGCCCATAAAATACCTCTGATGTATCAGAAGCAAAGGTTTATTGAAATGAAGTGCCTATTGCATGTGCTTAATAACCCTTTGAAATGCAGTAGGAAATGGCAGTGTAACTGTCTCAGGGTCTTTTGAAAATCATGCCATGGAAATCAGATCTCATGAAGCTGCCTGAAGTCATTCCCTGACACTAGTCCAGTATGAACCTGACTGCTATGGTTTGGCTTTACAATCCCTAAGGATTCCCTGGGTTGATATTATTGTCAGTGCAGAGACAGTGGGAAGTTTTCAATATCTTCAGAGTGTTTCCAACAAATTTTGCTCTTGGAAGAGTAACAGTTTTCTCCCCACCAGTTATATATGGACTCTATTGGACTCACGAAAAAATCAGCTGGGATTTTGGGGTGTGGGTGTGGTGGGTCACCAAGGTCAAAGCAGTGTGGTTCAATAAACGTCAGTGGAGCTTTCTCAACTCCAAAAAATCCCTCAACTAGGCCCCAGAGATTTTAGTGGAGATACTGATGGTTTGCACTGGTAAATCATTGCGATCAGGCTCATGGCCGCCAGAACAGTTTGCTGGTCCTTTTTGTGGTGTGCAGGGAGGCCAAAGCATACAGAGAAATTCATGCTAATAAAGGAAAAAGACTTTTCTAAAGTAAGAAGATCCTTCATGCTTTTGCTACGCTTTGCTGCACATATTGCAGTGTGATATTTATTTCCTGAACTATTTCTAAGTTCTTTGTGGCTGTAAAGCTTAGTCAATGATGTTTTTGTTCCTCTAGCAAATAATGGCAAATGCAGCTCAGAGTACAAGTGGAACATTTCCCTGCTTCGCTGCTTATGTGATAAGATAATCATTCAAAACATACGCTCCCACTTGCCTCTCAGCAAGGCGGGGGGAGTCATTATGGTATTGGCTGGAGACAGGTTACCAAAAGTTAGGAGAGAGAGACTACTTTGTGTTTGGAGATGCTGACAAAGTGGAAAGAGAAGACAGATAAGACCATCTGCTGTTCCCATCTGAATGAGAAATGGTAGATGACAGAAAACTGACTAACCCTGAGGTAAATCCAAAAAGTCTTCCCTCATTCCTTACATAGAGCCTTTCCTGGATACAGTTTGAGTGACAGCTGGCAAGGACCCTGTAAGGTAAGGCTGCACTATAAGGACTCATAGGACAGAGAAAAAAGAGAGGCAGTTTGGGGAAGGCCAGGAGTGAAGCACTGCTCAGGTTTGATACTTGTTTGCACATGTTACATCTGTGCAATTCTACAGAGTTCAAAATCTTTTAAATTACTATCTATTACTAAGAATTGCTGATTGATTCTCATTCCACATGTATCAATACTTTGTAAAAATGTTACCTATGCACATAGTCACCTCCAGTTTTCCTACAGTGTTTGACTCGTTCTCTCTCTCCCCCTAGGTTTTTTGAAACACGCTTTCAGCTTCAGGCAGAGTTCAGACACTGAAACAAGCAATTTTTTACTCCTCGCACGAGTCTCTTGGTGGGATCCTGATTTTTCTAACTACTGCTAAAAAGGGATAAACCCACTTATAGGAGATGATCAGCTCCCCACTGCTCGAAGTGGGATAATGCTGCTACACTGACCTTCACCAGCAGACAGCAGCCAAGGATAAAATACCACAATAAAAAACAGGTATCAGAGAGAGTTCCGTTCATGTTTCTGTTTGTGACACAAAAAATCTCCATTTGGTTAGTTTTTTCTTTAAAATAATTTGCTATGTCCATCCCCAACAGCTGCTTTTTTCTCTTTTTATTAGACATATCTCAAATACAGCCCCGGTAACTTGACTTTTCTTTCTCACTCAGATGCTTGGAGAAGCCAGTCCTGAAAATTGCAGGGTTTATATGTACATTATGATTTGAAAGCAAACCATGATGTACCTTAGGGCCCCAGCTTTTTAATTATCAGTTCATAATGAAGAGCTGTCTTTGCAGTGCAAAAAGTAATTTCCTGAAGGTTTCCAAGGTTCCCTGCAGGGTTTCCACGGCTTGGAAGAAAATATAGATCATTTGACAATGAGTCTCTCCATGTTCACAGTGTAGAATGGAAAATTCCAGCTTTGCCATAACACCCTGATCACAGAAAAGCAGCAGCTATACTGCAGCAAGCCAGAAGGCAATGTTGGGAGAGCAGTTCACCCACACTGTGAGCAGGCACATGTCTTTACATGTATATAAAGAGCATTAAAACCAGAAATGGATGATTCAAGCAGTAAATCTTACAAAACTATGAAGAAAAATATGGATGGACGTGCACTCCATATGATAGGTCAAAGTTCAGCAGTCTCAAGAGAAAATACAAAGTTTTCTTCTTTAGAAAGATATTTCTCTTCCCTGACCCTGCATTTCATCCAAGTGCTAACCTCCATTAAACTATTCAAGCACGAAAACCAGAAAGTCAAAATCATAAAAGTCAATATATAATAAGATAATAAAGTTTAATAACTGAGGAACCAATGCCAAGGTTTTACATTTGAAAATGCTCAAATGCCAAACCCACCACCTTTGAGAGACTTTCTAATTGCTCCCAATTTTCCAAGCAAGATGTACTGACACTGCATGGGTATGCAGGCTTTACTACAATCGAGAAGATTTTTATTTCCTAAAAATAAACAACAGAACTTCAGAGAAAGCTGCCCCAAACTGCAGATGTAGTGAAACACCGAGAACGTGGTACAGGAGTTTGTACAAAGATGACTAAAATTGCTATGCCAGCCTGAAGCAAACTAAACCACACTGCTCAGCTGAAGCAGCCTGGGCTTCCCTCAGGAAGAGACCTGCAGGCACCTGGATAGGAGTGCTAGTGCCAATGGAGGGCTGGAAAGAGACAAAGAGTTAAGAAATGCAAAAAAACCCTCTAGTCCAAATGTCTGAATCCTGAGGCCAGTTTGAGGAACAATCAATTTGCATAGCATGCGCTGAGAATACACAATCTGCCCTGCATATGCTTTGAAGCGCTCGATCAAAACACCTGTTACAAAGGAATTAAACTGTTCCTGGTGGTTTCAAAGGCTAATACATGCCTTGCCGCAGCCCACAGCTCCACGGCCCTCCAAGTGATAGGGGCATTCTGCATCTTAATAGCAAGACTTAGAGCCAATTCATAGGTTACTCCTTTCTGTCTTAAATCCAGTATTGCAAGCTGCAGCTTATTTAATGTGACACAGGACTGTCATTCCTCCACAAAGAGCCTTGTCACGTTTCCACTCCTTGCACAGGCAGTCCCATTTTCAGTCTGCTTCTTCCAATGAGAAATGTATCATCACTAAGATCAGGAGTCCAGCTGTACTGCTGTTCTACTCTCTATTTAAAATTTTGTAGCAGAGGGACTATAGTAAGAAGAAAATCCACATCTTACAGAAAAGGTCAGCATGAACTTACGTAGTTTGATGCAAGATCTGGATGCAGATAATCAATTCCTGCAGTAAGAAAATGACAGAACAGAAACCAAAGGTTAAGAGTTTCAAAAAAGATTTTCTAATGATCATAGAACAAGATTCCTTTACAACCACAGGAAAATAATCATGCCAAATAACGCAACTGATTGAAGTGAGATTTCAGTTTTTAAATGTGGACTTTTCAATCATTTATGTCAAAATCCAGACACCGATTGAAAAAGTGAGCTGAATGATGAAGTGTACTGTTTTGTAGACTAGATCATATTTATTTATAAAGATTAGTTCAAATGGCAATTTATCTTTGTATGAGTTTTGTCACCTCAAAGTATACCAAAACTAACAAGATGGGTAAGCTCTGGACATTACAGGACAGAAAAACTAGTATTTTTAACCACTGAAAATTGTAAACTAAATAGAAAATTACCTACAGTAGACTTGGGGTGATCACTAAGGCAAACATTTCAGATTATATGCATGAAAGAGAACTTTTAATATTGGATTAAACCATTTTAGCAAATATCTTTGTATAGGCTCCACATTTTGGTAGCATGTTAAAGATTCTAACAGAGAACTGATGTGTAATACACCCATTCCATTGCATGGCATCTTTCTACACATGGCAAATGTACAAATCCCAGTGGATGGTGTAACAGAGGCAGCAGATCTACACTCAAATGGGATAAGATGACCTATTACATAGCCACTTAAAACATACAAAGAAATGGTCACCAATCTCACGTCACATTTTCATCATTACCACTCTATCTTGTTTTTCCAACATCCTCACCCTTATATGCTCTATTTTATTTGCAAGGAGAATGCCATATTATCATAGTTATTCTGATGAAAAAAGTACTTATCATTTTGTACGGTCCTTAGCACTAGATTTGCATTAGGAAACCCTTGTTACTCATCCACATAGTAGATGGACAATAAAAATCACAATGAAGAATGCTGTTATTCAGGCCCTCTTTTTTAGAGTTACTGGAAACAAATTATAAGACAAATTACTCCCTTCACTAAAAGTTGTATCTGATGGACCATCAGTTTAATTGACACAAAGCTCAAATAGTTTGCCATCATTCCCATCACAGTCATGCCTTGCTAATCTGAAAGCCAAGTCCTGCCTCTGTGAGATCAGTGAAATTGTGACTCAAGAGATCATCTCTCAGATGAGACTGATCTTTCATCAATACACAGATCAGGTTGCTCAAGGCTTTATCCAACCTGGCCTTGAACACTGCCACAACCTCCCTTGGAAACCTGTTACAATATCTCACCACCCTCACAGCAAAGGATTTCTTCCTAATATCCAGATGTCTCAGTTTACTTTCTTACTTCCACAAAAACCTTGGCATAGGAGTAAGCAGGGGAGGAACAGAAATAAGAGAGGACAGATCCCAGCTGACCCTAGAAAACATGTGGTTACAGACATTTTACTTATTTTTAATATTATTCAGCCCCATTAAAGGAAAATATTCAAAATGTATTCCAACAAAGAGTGTTGAGAGACTGCATGGAATTCCTGTACTTCAGCAAGAACCCATAAGTAGAACAGCTGTAATTTCAACTGTACCTTTTATCTTCATCTCTTCTGAACTTAATCTCAAATTAGTAATACATCTGATATGCAGATTTTTATTGACATTCAGCATGAAAGTGTTTAATTATTTCAGCTATCAAGTATGACTGAAAATAATGTAATCCAAAAAACATTTTCTTAAATACTTTTTGCACAGCAATTATATCCTCCAATCACTGCCTCCGGAAGTCAAGGGGAGTTTTTCCTTAGGTTTAATGAGCATTACTGTGTGCCCCGGAAGATATCTGAGTGATAACTGCAAACTACTTTTTATAAGGGGCACTGATAGGGGTACTGAAGCATGGATAGCCATGCTATCTTTGTATCATATTTCACCTGATGATCTCAAAGTATTTATGGAGGCTGGCAGTTTCACCACTACAAGCAATCGATTATTACTTTTTAATCTTTTTTTTACTTCAATTACATGAAAAAAGTCTACTTATAAGTATTAAATTAGCACTCAGTCTTTACTTACCATCATCCATAATTCCTATGGTTACTCCCTTCCCTGTGTATCCCAGCTCCCATGCTTCAGCTACATTAAGGTCAAGTCCAGGAGTCCCATCTGCTTGACCAGTGTTAATCTAATACATCAGTGAAAAAGAAAAACAGCTTTTTTTACTTGACTGATTTTTTCCTTTATGTCTTTGCACATATCTTTGCTACAGAAAATATATTCCATATGTTTTGGAGTACACATCTGTCCATAATCATATCTACTGTAATAATGCAGCTATAAAAAAAAGAAAAAAACTGAAAAAACCGAACACTGGCAAAATTCAATTTTTTGTGGTTTATAACATTTGGTTAAACACTGAATCTTCTGGACCCTAAAAAAGGACTTTTCTACTTAATATGTCAGACCAGTGGATCAATCCAGGAAAAAAGTAAGATCAATTGATTTTACAGAGGACTTTTTTATGAGCAGGAAATACTTTCTTCTTGAAAGTAAGGATCTACCATATAACTTGCTAAATTTTTGTTATTTTTATCACTGCAATATTTTGATTAACTACCAGAAATAAGTAAATCAATCCTCACTTTAGTTTATCAACTCATCAAGGATAAAATCCCATTCACACTAACGTGCCCCCATTCATTTAAAAACTCTTGCCTTAGGAAAAATGCTGCAGCCATATTGGATGGACTCATGAAATGTAAGAAATTGGTTAAGAGGAAGAAACATCACCTTTAAGCAAAAATACTCTCCTTAAGTTAACAAGGCAGTACTGCATTTAGTGAGTATTTCATCATAAATACGTTGTAACAATAAAACTGACCAGAATTACTTTATCAACTTTTTAGATAAAAGAGTATCATTTCACTTCAAAGTAAAAATGTAACTTTTCCTTTATGACTAAAGACTTCTCACTCTAAAAATACAACACAGAAAAACTGAAATAATTTAGCGAAATATGAATTTCCTTTGATACTAGTTTAAGCCAAAATTCACCAGTTTTCAATTGTTCTGTTTTTGACAAAAGAAATTATATTCAAATTTTCATCAGGAAAGGAAAGCCTCAACTTTTACTAGCAAATACACTAGAATCTTTTGTTATAATTCCATAACAACATTTTACCTGGCTACAGCTCAAAGACATGATTCATATGCAGTTTTAGGGGTCACATCAGCACACCAGCAATGCCCACAGGACATCAATACAGTTCTTTTTCAAGCCTTCTATGAATCTTTCCATTGACTGAAATGAAATTTATCTCTTGAAATGTGCTGGATCTTCCCAATATAAAAGGGGTACAATTAAAACCAACACAACAGAGCCTTGGATCTGTACCCAAGTCCTCATGGTGCATTTGGAAAGAACTGTTGCCAAACACTGCAACTGCACAGAATGGCTTGGATGACAATTATTTAGTTATGATTACTGTGATTTTTTCTCAAAACTTACCAGGTACCACTGCTTTGTAAATAAAGGATCATTCATGTTGATGTCAATGTCATTGATGTCTCTATAGCCTCGCTTCCTTCTGCTGAAGCCTTCCTGTTGCACAGCTTTCCTCACCTGGAAGAGTTAATTTTTATATCTTTAGCTCAGCATTCTTGACACACACAAAAAGCTTTTTTTAGACTTGTTTTCATGAGAGATAAGGGTTATGAAAACACACCATTTGTGTCTGTGTCGTTCATTTGCAACTTCTAAACCAGGGACTGATCAGAATTTATGAAGAGGGAGAAAGCTCCGGGACTACTTCAACAGCTGTGAGGGGAAGAGACTCCCCCAGAGTGTCCTATCTGGAGAAAAGCTCAGCTTGAACATGTTTTAGACACCAAACAATCACCATAAGAGTGAGCCCCTCTCCTGGTATCATTATTATCATGGGTCTTCTTGTCATATTTTTATTTTTCGTTGCCACCAAAATAGAAGTTAAAATTATTTAACTAATTCCTAATATGTCACAGCTCCAAGCTGTAGACATTTAATAAAATGAGGTTGCAGGTCTCAACCACACTTCTACTTTTTCACATTTTTCTCCAGGGCGTTATCAGATAGCCTTTCCTGCCTGAGAGGGACCAATCTGATTTTTATTTATGCCTCAACATATATGACATATGGGGTGAAGGATTCCTCTAGGGGCTGTACACATGCTGGCTGCCCTGTCCCCAGGGAGACTTCACCTGGCAGCCAATCGGGAGAGAAAGCTTCCACGATCGGGCTGCAAGCAAGCCCCCACTTGTCGGCAGAGCAGAGCCCCAGATACCAGGGGGAAAATGCCCGGGAATTCGGGCTATGGGAGGACCTTTAGCAGATAAAAGCAGTTAACTGCGACACAACCGGGTGCCATTTTTTTTTTCTTTGGGTTTCTTGCAGGGAGCAGGGACACTCCTCGGAGGGTTAGCTTAGCCCCTCCCTCCCCTCCCTCACCTTTTTCTCTCAGCAGTCCTGCTTCTTCCCTGGCTGTCTTCCCTGTCCGCACCTGTCCCGCTCCGCTTCGCCACCTCCCCCGAGGCAGCTTGTCGCCGCGAACCTAGTACTCCACTGCTTCCCTGACGGGGCAGACGCTGCCTGCAGCCAGCCCGCAGCCGCCGTGCCCCAACCCTGAGAACCCGCAGCTGCTCCAGGAGTGCGTCCGTAGCCACGGCAGCCTGTTCTCCGCCGACGGATGCGACATGCAGCCTGCTGCTGTTTGGACATCACGCCTAGGCCGCCATGGCAGCCACGCAGACTCATAGCAGCTTGCAGCACGCATGCTCCATCTGCCCAGCTGGCGACGACATACCGCCCGGGGTTCTTGCAGTAACGCTGTTACTGCTTCTGTTACCTGTCTTCTGTTTCTTTCTCCATCTCTCTTTTCCCCTCTCTTCTCTCTTTTCTATCCCCCTTGAGTAGGAACGCTTACCCTTTTTTATGAATGAACAGTTCTCAGATATAATTTTGCTCATTTGCGCTTTATTTTCGTCCGAGAAATCTATCAAGAAGAATCCCCCACCCCCACCCACCCCCACTCCCCTTTTTACAGCGGGACGGCACACTGCAAAAGAAATTTGGGGGGGAAAAAAAACCTGGTGGTGTGAGCTTTCATCATACTTCTGAGGCTCTCAATAATGGCTTGTAAAGTGATCTATTTTCATGGATTATCCTTCAATAAATAAGTGATAAATAAATTCACTGGCAAGAAAAACTATATGGCAAAAAAGCCCCTAAACTGACCCCACTGGCTGAAGTATAGGATATGAAAATACAGGTTCTGAAACACAAGTCGTCCCAGCTTTTTAGAAATCCTTTTCTTTATGTAGCGGAAAGCTACAAAACATTTAAGGAAGCACTGCAGCATATATTAAAAGTTAAACATGCAAATATCTTTGGAGGGAGGAACTTCAAATGTCAGACTATAATCACCTTATTTGTACCCATGTAAAAGAGCATTCCTAAAGGAGAAGATTCAGTGGGTGTAACTGGAGTTGTAACATGTACTAACATATTCACAGACCTTGCAAAAGTGCTGTCATCTTTGGCATACTCATTCTGTACTCTTCAGCCTAACACCTGGAAACAAGTTAGCATGAAGAGTACCAACTTTTAATTGTTAAAAAAAAAAAAAAAACAAAGAAAAGAAGAAAAATCTAGCCTTCTTGATCAAAGAGGAATGCTTAAAACCATAAACTAAGTACACGTTTAGGTGCAGCAAGAAAGGAGTAAGACCCCATAAGATTTACTGAGGCATGTTCTTGTAAAGAATCCATGGTTATTAAATAAATCTAATAACTCAGAGAACCACTTCTACATGTGTGGCTTTGGCATTTTGGATTAAAAATGCATGCATACGAGTTACACTGCTGTGTCATAGCAACCTATATATATATTGAGAAACTCATCCAAAGGTTCAATCAGATCTTAGGTCAGTTAAATCATTCTTGGAGATGTCTTTCTGTCTCAGTGAAATAAAGCAGGAGCATGAAAGACAGTGTTTGGTGAGGTGTCTAAGACAGAGATGAAATAGGATCTAACTGATGGGGGCTAAAAGCTGTTTTCCTCACAGCTATATTGTTTCATTGTAACACCGAAAACCTAATACCAATTCACAGTGAGCAGGATGAGGCACAGCATGGCCTGAAAAGGCAGTGTCAAAGGTTTCTAACAACCTACTTGCATGAATTTTAACTCCTTAACTAAAGGCACCAAATGGTAAAATACTGAATTGGTGCTTTCATTTATATGTGTGTTCCCAATATTTGTGCAGGTTCATTAAAAGTGGAACAGATTGAAAGTAAAGAAAAAACCTAATATGAAATAACCTGGTAAGAGGACAGTGACTAAGCAGGACCCATACAAGGTGTACTTTGTGGCACCAGGTCGCTGTACACATTAAAGAAAGGTATAAGCACAGTGTTTGACAGCTCTGAGATAAAGCTCACTGATGCCATGGAGACAGAGTGATCACCTGTCACCCTGCCTCCCCCCTCCCCAGTCTCACCCCTGCCTCTCTGCTCACCACTGCAAACCCCAAGCTGTCACCACAGAACATAAATAGGAACAGAAGACAAGCCTCATTCAGAGGGATGCCAGAGAAAAAGATTTCAGGCGTTTGTGCTCCCACATAAGCTCTGCAGGACCTGCTGCATTATGGCACTGAACTAGGATTTAGTACAAAAGGATTTCTACTAATTAAAAAGCAATGCTGGGGAGCCCTGGCTTGTCTTTAAGACAACAAGGAGGAAGAGGGGGAGCAATTTGCAGAAATAACACAGGCCGTCTTCCTTCTTCAGTATAACTCATTTGTCTGATTTGTTCCACTTTCACAATACAACATAATGTATTTTTTATTTAACATTAAAATGTCCTGAGACAAAGGAAATACACTCCTCAAAGATGCATAATCTTTGCTGAACTGAAAGCACTCTGCAGGCTGTTTTCTGAATGTTTCACTAGGAGAAAGGGCAAACAGGATGTCACCATCCACAGATAGAACAGTGTCAGAAATTCTGGGACCTCTTTTTCACCACAAAAACAAACGGTGTTTCCTCATATTTGCAAATGACAGTAAGTCACACAATTGAATATGGAAAAGATTAGGCATTTTTGTAAAAAAAAAAGAGTTGAAAGTTTTGGAAAAGGTCTTGGTAGCTTTTTCCATGAGCTACAAATTGCCTCAGTCGTTGCCTTGTATCATGATCTTAACCAGAACAAGGTAAGAACTTGCCTTTCTCCTTACAAAGATGTCTTTAGAAAGCAATGAACCCAAGAACAGGTAACACCCATATACTCCAGAAAAAAGATCCCCAAAGAACAAACTTGGAAAATTATAATGCAAATCCAGTGATCTGGGTGGAAAACTACCCATTCAGGGCTGCGCACAGCTGACTCAGCAAAATCCTAGTCTTCTTGCCAACTGGGTACCTGCATTGGAAAAATGCTTCTTTTTCTGAGAAGGAAATTTCTGCTTTCATATCTAGTCTAGATCAGGAGAGGGACTGTATCTGATTCTTCTTCTATTTTATGGTTTTCTTCTGAAAGAAGAGTAGGCCTCCCCCAGATATCAGTAATACAAAAGGTGTCTTGCGGTGATTCTATGACAATACTGTATTCCCCTATTGTCTGCTTCATGCCCAGAAATGGGTTCCGCAGATTTAAGCTGGGTCCGAGGAAAGGCAGGGGGAAGTCAAGCAAATTCTTCAGCACGGTTTGTATTCAAGGACTCAGACACACTCCCCTGCATTCTCACGGCTGCAGAGCCAAGACAGTAAATTCCTGCATTTAGCTAACTTCTTAGCTGAGGCAAGAGGTTTTTTCCCAGGACTGCATACCAGCCTACATAAATCCTCCAGAACTACTTCTTCTTCTGGAACTGTTCGGCCTAGCTGTGATCCGAGAACCAGATCACTGGACCCCGTGGACCAGCAGGGAGGCTGCGGGGATGCTGCATCCCAGCCTAAGACCTTGGATCTCAGATGGGGCTGAGCCAGCTACAGAGGAACTCTAAATCCATCAGCTTTCTCTGCAGAGAGGAGGTTTATTATCTGACATTACTCATACTTTTCCTGTGCCCTGCTGGCACTTTGTTAAAAAAATAGGTTTTTTCACTTTCATCCAAGAAAATTCCTTTCATATTGGTGGGGAAGGGAGTGCCAAAACCTGCCTTTTCTTTAGAGGAGACGTTCTTTTTAGGACATTTCCTCCTAAATTTGTCTCAAAGCAAGACAAAAGGCATTAAGTACCACATCACAGTTTCAAAAACACATGCAAGAGAGAACATGTCTGCATGTCCAACAGTAGAAGAGTATTGGGAAACATTCTCATCTTGTAACATCCATAATCTCATCTGCTTGTGTGACATTCAGACCTGGAACCCAGCCCTCAATCCCACGCACAATGCAACCTCAGACCATCTTTTAAATCCTTGTTTCTCTAACTGAAGCAGAAAAAACAGCATTCATAGAACTCAGGCTTTTGATAAAAGTCACTAAATGATTCAAGCCTGTAAAGTATGATACTTATTAGAACCTTGTGAACCAACAAGATTTTCTTACTAAAATAGCATGAATTTTACCATCTCAAACTTAGGCTTATTTATCTACAATAACAGCCTTTTGTTAATTTCATTCTTAATTAATTTCTTCCTTTTTCATTAGGGTACAAGATTAAGTACAGATCAGGATCTACTTTTTACCATAGGACTAAATCATGAAAATGTTACTAGCCGTGTTGCAAGCGGAATGAAGGTCATGTACCAAAGGTAGCCCATGGATGCTAAGATCTTTACAACGAAAAGAAGGTTTCAAGTATTGATTTTTACTACGCTCATACTTATGCATGGTACATAAAGTCACTTGGATGATAATAAACCAGCAGGATACTGATGCAAAACCAATTAACAAAATAATCAATTGACTGCAATACTGCTCTGGAAGGGCCAGAAACTGCAGCACTCTACTGTGTTCTCTGCTCCCATGAACGCCAAGACAATCAGCTCATTTTAAAGGAACAGGGTTAATTGCACTGATGAGATCCTGCAGTTAAATGGCTCTGTTATATGGTGCATAAATGACAGATTTACTAAATTATACCAGTGGGTGTACAAAAGTGGAACAGTACCCACAACTTGAACTTCAAATACCAAGAACTTTAAAACAGGAGAATTTGAATCAAATTCCAGAGGAAGAAGGCAGTCCCAACTGATGACATCAAATAGGCATGTTAGGGAATTAAAAAAAAAAACAAACATAGCAGTGAGTTGATCAATCAGAGGAAGTAATGGTTCTTTTTTCTCTAAAGCCTCAGGGTCAATACAGGTCTGTTCCTGAAGGTGAAGTAAAAAGTGGAAATTGATAGCCTGTATTTTTTAAGAAGTCAGGCTGGTGGTTGGACTTAGGCCCTATAAACTTTACTGAAGATCAACATCCCTTGAAGGTGGTTTGGAACCGTGTGTCCAGATGAGCAAAGGCATCACCAAATAAACCACCTTCAGATAGTGGAAAACTGTCCCGACTGTTGGCAGCATTAATTCCTGATATCCAAAGAAACATGGTGGTTGGCAGCATTAATTCCTGATATCCAAAGAAACAAAAGAGAGAGAAAAGTTCAACTGAGCCAGTGATCTGCACACCCAACCCTTTAGAAAGTAATGAGAATGGGACAGCATGTACATACAGGATCTTTTAGGGGTATTATCCATAAATGACATCCCTCTGTTGCTAAAGCCATTACAGAGTTACTGAGTGTATCTTTTTCACCTCTGTCTTCTAAGTAAACACAAAGACATTTAATTTTACTATCCACTCCATCTGCATATCATGTGAGATGTACATATTAGAGAAATAAAATGTCAGAGAGAGGCACCTGTCTCATGTACTACATTTTTGTTAAACCCACAAAGCAACCGAGTTTTGTGTGACTCTCCACCACAAAATAAAAGGAATAACATTGAAGCTCCTCACTAGCAAAAAGAAAGTACAGATCTACCTGAACTGCAAGAAGGCAGATGAACCAAGCAAAACTGAATCACTTTTAAATGGCAATGGGGACAGCTCATTTCTATAAACGAACCGATAACTGGGGGTGATGAGGCTGCTAAATGCCACTCACAGTGTACTGGGTTTGAATGNAGTGGTGCAGGGGAACAACTCCTCCTTTCCAGAAAGCTTCTTTTAATACGACCTCAACATTTCTCATGAAGGCAGAATAATACATTTTCATATGTATTTGCTCCCTCACAGCAATTTTTACTTAAAAACATGTATGTGCTGTAAAACTGGTGTATTGCCCGTGCCACTGGAAAAAGCTACATAATAGAAATGTTTTTTCACATTGCTTTTCTATTTCATAAGAAAAGCAGACTATAATTTTAAAACTAATTTTGGATCTCCTCTAAACACCCCAAGAAGATCATTAAGTGTATCTTTGAAGATAGAGAGGAAAAGGAGGCAATTGCGTTGAAATGAAGGAAAATTGTACGGATTCAGCGTATTAAAATCTGCTGCAGGTGCCAAGCACCAGAAGAGGCAGAGGTTTTAATAAAATTGTGAAGACATTTGTGAACACTGGCTGAAAAAATTATTTGTAACTGATTTTGACATGGGAGAAACCATGGGTGATGAACTGACCATAACCCCATTCCCTGTCTCCTTGCGCCGCTGGAGTAGGAGGTAGAGCTGGGAAGGAAGGAGGGGTGGGTTGGGGAGGTGGTTTTTTAAGGGTTCATTTTACTTCTCATTATCCTGCTCTGATTTTGCTAGTGTAATAAATTCAACTCATATCTCTAATTACAGCCTGTTTTGCCTGTGATGTTATTTGGTAAGTGATCTCTCCCAGTCCTCATCTCAACCCATGAACCCTTCATTATATTTTCTCTCCCCTGTCCCGCCATGAAGGGGAGTGACAGAGTGGCTTTGGTGGGTGCCTGGCAGCTGGCCAGGGTCAACCCATTACATAGAGCAACTCAGAAAATTGATGCCTTTTGTTGTGACAGAGTTGGATCCATCTTGATCCAACTATCCATCTTGATCCATCTAATTCAAACTTTCTGAGTCTGTTATATGGCCCAGAAAGCATGAGCAGGGATATCAGGGGCTTGTGTCACTGACCACCCAATACTTATTAATAAATTGAGAACTGCTCCTCTCAAGCAAACTAATGACTTTCAAAGGTTCTCATGGATCTCTCCATACCTAGCAACAAGTCCCTGTTGCTAAACGTAGGTGTTGCTAGAGGATTATTCATAACAACTTCTCCAAGTGTCTCTTCTAGCTGTATCCATTAATCCCTGTGGATTGTTTTGTACAGGGACTCATCCTATAACAAAGACGTAGCAGCTTTTATAGCACAAATCCTTAGAAACTGGGAAGTTTATCAACACAGCTTTCCCCACCGCTTCCAAGCAAACGACAGATGAAGAATTTAATTTTTTTTTTTTAATTTCAAAGATTTCAGTAAAGGAAAAATGCATCTTTTTCCAGAAAATATTTGTATCACTCTTGGTTTATGTATTTTTAAATGGCTACTTTCATAATGACAAGCACAGACAGCATGAGAATTGCTTTGATTTCTAGGAAAAATAATGTTCCCTGTAAAATAGATCTCTTTTTCGTTGTTTTTGGCCATCCCTCTCCCTTGCTTTTACTTTTTTTGTTTTGTTACTAGTTGAAACAATGTCACTGGATATCAAGGACCTGCTGCGTTTTTTTATTATTCCACTTGGATGTTCTGGACCAGTTTTAGTTTTACCCTTTCTGTAATGAGCCCCATTTGCCTGCCCAAACACTTCTAAGATTACACAGATCGTCAGCAGACACTAAAGTCTCTGGACACTCATGCTGTCCCCAGTGACCCCTCTTGGCACGTCTTCTCGTTTTTACTTGACTCCAGCTTGTGTTCCTTGAACTTTTGCTCTGTTCCTCTGAACTTGGTATTGCAAAATGTCACACTTGTGGGTGAACAAAACAGGGACAAAACACTGTACAATAAACTCTTATAAAAGACTTACTGATTGCATTCCACATGAGAATCTGGCATAGCTGGGACTGCTCATTACCTCTCTGCAAAAATCACAGAAAATCATAACACCAGAGGTACAGCCACTTAGAAAACCAACCCAGTTCATCATCAATCAGACAGTAGTAAAACATGAAGCTAAACATTCTGAGTTCAGAGGTTTCACAGGCAAATAACCTTTCTTGATGAAAACACAACTTAAAGGACTTCAGTTTCAACCAAGTTCATATGATTTTTTTAAAAATACACAAAAACTATCATCCTTCTGCCCTTTTTTGTGACCTTTTGCTTTCCTGATATTAGTTCAGTTCTTGGTAAATAAGGAGCGTTCAACAATAAAAGAGGGGGAAAGGAAATCAATATTTTTGTCCATTTAGCAGGTCTCTCACCAGTTCAGTGACATTCAGGAAGCAGAGAGTAAAGAGACAAGGAATCAATGTGTAAGAGGAGACTGCAGATCATATTCAACCTGCTCAGCTAAGCAATCAATAGCTCCTCTAGCTTCTGCTTTGAAATGGAAGTGAGCTGGTCAGGCTGCAATGTAAAATCAATGCTGAGTATGGATGGTCTACAATGGAAAATACCAATTTGGTAAAACAGAAATTTTCACGGGATCATGCCCTCTTTGACAAGATTTTTTGCCCCAGGATAGAATTTATTAAGAGGAAACACTGAGACAGAGGAAAAAGCCCTGCATATCTTGATATTCTGTGCACTGCCTCAAGAACAAGCAAACTGGTTCACACCTCTGCTTTCTCTTCAGTTTGGCAGGAGGGCCATATCAGGATCTGCACTATCAGAGGTGCAGGCTATTCTCAGAAATCTGTTTCCAGGTTTTTTTCCACTGCTTAGATGAGCCAGCATGAGAGCAAGTGCACTTCTGAAATATTAAGACATTTCCAAAGGAATGAAAAACTGCTTCTTTTTCTCTACATAATACCAAAAAAAGACAAAGTAAATTATATTTTATTCAAGAAAATTTATTGCAAGATAGCAGGACCATCACTTCAGTTACAAAATCAAAGATCTCTGTAAGAAAGAAATTCCCTGGAGTTGGGCTATAACCACATACATTAGTCTTTCCAGTAGATCTGCAGAGACTGCAAACCACAGGGACACTTTACCAGCAGCTCGTGGGTAAATTTTGCACTTTTCTGTCTCACCAGTTACATGGGTCAAAGAAATTATCAGCCTTTCCAAATCAATCAGAATAATCACCCCTCAGTGTAGGTATAAACAGCATGCCCCGTGGCAGAAAACCAGGCCTTGTGTATATAGGTCATTATTGACTGCAGATCCTATCTAGCTGCAAAATTAGGAAAACTGTGACTTGCAGAAATTTTATCTTATAGTTCTTTGCCAAGTACTGCAGATATGACTTTATTAAAGCATTATGCTTGGGAAAAAAACCAAACCTGACTTCTTCTTCTTCTTCCTCAATAGTAAAAGTCTTTTTGTGGAGTGATTTTTACGTATTACAAAGGCCACCATCAATCTTTGAGGTGATAAGCAGAGATCTTAGTTATATTTACACCCTCTCTTGGTATAAAAAGGGTTTTAGTTTAAATGGGAATCAGGCCCAGATCACCTTTAAGATTGCAAACTTTTTGGCTGTGTCTGTGCAATACAAAGAAGAGAGATGCTCACATGACACTGAATCTTTTAATTTAATTATTCCCTCTGTCATCAGTTGTAACTTTGGACCATTTCTTATACCCCTGGGCAGTCATCCAGCAACAGACTTCCCTCCTACTCCACAACTCACTGGTCCTTTAAGGAGATATGTACTACACAATCCACCTTTATATAACCTCCTTTTCAGTGATTCCATTAGTACAGTTGCTGCTTCCAGACAAGCAATAAATATCTGATACATCCCAAGAGAACGGGAGTGCTCACAGGCTAAAGATTTCTCTAACTGTTGATTTTAAGTTAATTTATTTCACAAAGCAAATCTCCAGATATGTGGGGACTGTGAGAAAATACCACCTGGAGAAAAATCTGCTGAATTTGGTTTGTATGGGAAGACTCAACAAAAAGGTAAAGTTATTCTTTTCGTTAAAATGTACCCTTGACTCACCCTAACACAGAAGAGACTTCTTGTAAATGTGTGAATACTTGTGCTAATGCCCAAACACATTTGGAGTCGTAAAACGCCACTTGTAGCAGCTTCACCTCTAACTTCGTGTTATTTCCTTTTTAAAGATGCATATTTGCTTTACAGACATTAAGTTTCAGTGTACTCCATATGAACAGATTAGAAGTGCTTTGCAATACACCTGCGGAGGTAAAGTTTAGGAAAACTGAGCCAGCAGGATGAGATCTTAACCTAAGTCTGCAGAATATGCTGAAAATACACCCCTGATCTCCAAAGTGATTCTGCACTTAAAAGCTGGCTTCTGACCTTTGCTATAACTCATCATACTTCCACTTCATTCTCCACAGTCTCCTTCACACTCAAATTTCATCTAAATAGCTCATCACTCACCTTGAAACATCTACTTGGAAAATTATGTGTTTTCTCTCACAGAATTACTGGCACCGATTACCCTGTTTCCATGTTATAGGAAATCTTCCATAATGTCCCACTCATTGAAGAGCCACCTGTTGCCCTTTTATGTAATTTATTTTGTTCTTCACCTATACTCTATTTCTAAACCCCTTCCGAGTCAAAAACCCAGACATTTTTATACAGCAGACCCCCAAACCAATTTAAAGCACTCAGTCATGGTAATCACGGCAGGAGCTGTTGGGGACTTCCCTCATGCCGTGGAGCTTAGAGTAAAAGTTTATTTCAGCTTCCTCTGCTCCTTCTGAGCAGTTGGGCCCCACTGGATCCAGAAGTAATGAAATACTTTCACACAAAATTGTTGCTGGAATCTCAGCTGAAGAGCAGTATCCCAGAATAAAAATGGTATCACAGCTCTGGGAGGGAAGGGAGGCAGACTAGTGTCAGTGCTGCTGTCCTACATGCAGTGCATGAACTAAGCTGAAAATCAATCTGACCTAAATTAATTTAAGAAAGTCTGAATTAAAAGAATTATTTAAAACTAGCTGTGGGTCCTCAAACCTGGAGTCAGGAGGTCCAAGTGAAGTAAAGGTTGGCTCCACCATGCAGAATCCAGGCTTTCTCAAAACTGGTTTCAGAAAGCGTACCAAGTGCCTTTTGATCGCTTTTTCCTGGCTGCAACCCTCAGACTGCCCTGCAGAATGTAATTCTTCTCTTTTGTAACCTCTTCTGCACTGTCATTCCTCAATACAATTTTTCCTTTCCCTGCTTTTCCTGCTCTGTGAGCAAATGATGTACTTAGAAGCTGAGGAGAAGAGGTGTTTTGGCTACCATGAAAATGACCTACTCTGCACAGACAGAGGAGGACACCACAGACAGCCACATACTCCTCCAGCAGCTCCTGTGGTCCTTGCTGTGACTCGGGTCCCCACGACGCCATGCTGACAGGTTGCTAGCAGGGATTATGGCCCACTGCTGTCAACACCTCCCAACCAGGTGGTAATGACGTTTGCAGAGGATCCATTTAGCTTTAATAAAGAAAAAAGGCTATTTTTACAAAGCTGCCTGCCTGGAGTAGCAACAATTGCCAAAGAAGTCTAAGCTTATTCTAATATTTCAAACCTGTAATACTTAAACTTCAATGTTCACATGAGTGGTATTGATACACTAGTGAGCCTTTCCTGTCCATTTGTAACACCTTCAGAGCTCTGTTGCTATCACACTGGAAATGAGATAAATAATTGCAAACCACTGGTCTTCCTAAAGTGCTGTCTGGTGGATATTACATGAGCTGCACAATGTCTTCTCTGAGGAAATTTTGTAACTAGAAGCCAGACATAAAACAGAAGCCAGTCTTTTGACAGAGGGAAAACTGCAATAATGCTGCTGCTGACATTCCCATATCTGCTCGTGCAACCAAAAGTAAGCAGTTGTTCACAGCTACTTTATTCTATCACCATAATACACAGGACAGAAAAGACATGGGAGCTTGCTTCCATGCATGCCTTTCCCAGCCCAGTAGGAAGCTACTGATGATTTATATTGAGTTGTGCTGGTTGCAACTGCACTTTTTCAGTTCCTAGATTCAGAGGTTTATGGATCCCCATCACAAACCACATTAATAAAATCAGCAGAGGTTTATGTATCACTGCTCTACAGCACTGGGTTAGTAGAGTATAGCTGCCAGGGACAGGCTATCTGCCACACAGACAGCATCAAAAGAGAATAATTTCTAGAGAACAATTTCTGTAGTAAGAGGAAAGGTAGGGAAACTGGGAAGTAAGAGACTGGCCTACAAAAAGGAAAGAAACAGCCAGAGTCCTACTGTTCTGGCCTTTATCCAAACTAGTTTTTGTTTTGATACTTTCAAAGGATTGTGCTTGACCCTTGTCAAGACATGTACATCAGAATCCTGTCTTTTAATTGTCAAATGTTCTCTTTCAGTTCCAGCCTTGGAGCCTGCAGAATGCAGTGGTAGAGCTTGCTGGTGCCCAGCACCAAGGCAGGGATAGCCACATCAGGGCACTTTTCCCACCTCATCCCAGATTCTGACTGCCATCAAGTAGCAGAACAGCACCATTCTGCACTTGAACTCCTAAACTGTCCAGTGTTCAGCCTGAGCAGCATATTGGATGTATATCCCCCCAGAAAAGCCTACAGTTCTTTCCTTGACAAGAGAGGCACCAGATAATGAGTGACTTGGCAAAGAGATCATGTTCCACATGAAAATGTAGGCAGAAGAGTTAACACAGTGCAGTGGTGAAGTCAACAATGCAAGGAGAGACACACAGAGCTGGCCCAAGCATAACAGACCCCACAGAGAAGGAAAAAAACTGTCAAACTGAGACAAGTATTAATATGCTTAGAGTTTATCCCAGAGGAAACTCTCCTCAGTGACAACACAGAGACAGGGCAGTACAAGGCATCTCCATCCCTGAAAGTATTCAAAGCCAGGCTGAATGGGGATTTGAGCAACTTGGTCTACTGGAAGGTGTCCCTGACTGAGGCAAGGGGGTTGGAACTAGATGGTCTTTAAGGTCCCTTCCAAGTCAGATCATTCTTTGATACTAATGCACAGAAGTGTGGTCTGAATATTCTTTATGGGTTTTCTCAACACCCACTTTAGCAAAGAGGCTCTTTACATCCTTGACCAGTTTTCCAGCAGCCTGTCCCACAGACTGCTGGCCAAGTCTCTCTCTAAAACATATCTGCACAATTAAAATTATTTTGAAAAATCTTAGAGGTAAAGGGGTTTCTGCCTTGATTTCAAGGGACCAGGTCATCCAAGTGATTTGGAGTTGTCACAAGCCCCTCTATTTATCCACTGCCTAGAGCAATGAAAAATGGCTCTTGAAGAATACAAAACTCATTATTAATTGCAGTTTCATGTGCACTAGCAGGGATTTTGATACCAGAATTTTTCCTAGTTCCCACTGGGTCAGAGCAGAGGCTGGTTTAAATGAAGCGATAAAATGATCATCCTTCTGAAAATTCTTTGAACCATTGTTGCTTTTTTTGGCTAGGAATGAGGAAGTATCTTTTCAGTTCAGTTATTAGCATAAAATAATTAGACTTTGCAGTATATTTTGCTCCCAGTGCATATACATAACTTGCATTAATATTAATAGGGACTTCTCTATTCACAATCATTGAAAGGAGCCTGTACCTCAAAGGACTGAGAAAAACAAAAGCATGTTTAGAGTTCAGTTTATCACTGAAGATTTCCACAGACTCCTGTAAACTGCTGTCTTCATTATATACTTCTTTCTCTTCCTAGTTTATTTTCAATGAGACAAATGTTTAGCAAATCATGGAAGAAAATCTCATGCTCAGGATTCCCACTGCAGGCAATCAAAAATGAGGCATGCAGATTCTATGTAAATCACTCTTTGTGTCCAGACTTTGAGACCATTGAATTCATGTTATGGTGTCCAAAGAATAAAAATTTCACAGAAAAGCTTCCCTCGTGAAATTGTACATCTTCCGTATGCGAAGTGATAAATCTCTGATTAATACTAACAGTGACTGCTGCATGCCCATTTTGGGACTCTTCATATTTCCAAAAAGCCAGAATTAATTTGTGCTATGGCAAGCATTCAAGAAGTATCTTCCCAGAGCAACAAAATGGAGATTTGGGAAGATAAACTACTACACTGGAAGGATTCACTTCATGGCAATTTGAAGAGATGCCTAGACTGGCACCAGGAGATAAAGTCCATGTGCCTTGGGCCTGAAGAAGTGTAAAACATCCATTGCTAAATGACAGAATCATAGATACAGCAAGTCATCACCCATGCAATAACATCAGAGATAACGCACTTTGTTCTGGGCCTTTCCTTTAGGGTAAGGTGATCTGTACCTAAAAATGACCATCACCAAACAAAAATTATGAACAACAAAGTGGTGCCAATGATACAGCAGAATTATATAAGGGATGAAACTGCCGAAGTCTTGGCTCACAATACCATTTTATGAGACTGAGGGTAATAGTAGTGTTCTGCAAAACAGGGAAACCAGAACAAAAAAAAAAAAAAAACAGAAAAAAATCTGGGGTCCATGAAAAGGACTGAAAATTTCCTTCATGTCTTTTGGGTAGGACCCCTCATTATTCTTCACTTTCCTTTCAGGGAAGGTCAACCCAGTTATTATTGTTATTCTCTCTTGTTTCATCTCACCCCATTTCACCATGGACTGAATTGCAAATGAGATCCAGGTAATGGTCTAGCTTAGAAAGAACTTGTTAAAATGCAATCATATTCCCTATCCTAACACCAGCTGCCCCTGCAACAAAAAAAAAAAAAAAAAAAAAAAAAAAAAAAAAAAAAAAAAGTGAGAATGGTGTCAGAGGAACAGTCAGGATGGAGGAGGCAGGAATACTTAAACTCAGGAACACCACAGCAAAAAAAATTAGGTGAACCTCTACAGTAGAACAACAGTGTACATCTGGTATTAGCTTCTTGGCAAAGATTCGGTTCTCCAGAAGTGCAAAGACCCAGGTTCTACCTCTTCTTGCCCAAGGATAAATACACTCCATTCATTCCAGGGAGATTACTGCAGATTTTCACTGCTGCAAACTGGAGAAACATCTGTCTCTTGTTTTTAACACCATCCCTCTAAGACTAAAACATTGTTCAAAGCCTCCCTCTGGATGAACTCAAACTTCACAGGTCCCGACAGTCGATAAAAACTGTCCAGGGCAATTTTTCTTCCCTCTATATTAATTCCCAAAGCAGGCAACATTTGGAGAGGATGAAAGCATAAGCTCATACCTTACATGTGCATGTAGCTGAGGTCATGGCTTGGTCAAGGATGAAGGAAGCAGATGGTTATTTTGTTTAATTTTTTTCTTGAGATCTTGCGAAAACAGTCTTTGAAAGCTACTTTATTGTTCAGAAAAACTTATCTAAGATCCTTATAGAAAATAGGGCTGAAACCCCCTCCCCCACCTTATCTGTTGTCAACCTCCACAAGAAATAAAATAAAGGCAGAACTGAAAAAAGTTCTCTCCTATATTCCCCCTCATATTTTTCCTCTCAATTTAACTCAGGACTTGACGAAAGAACCCATATAAATATCAAGCAAATTATTCATCGTGTCTTTCATCAAAATCATTAGCTCCTCCAGTCAGGCTGGGTAGGCAGCCGCTGTTTTTATCAAGCAAAACATATTAAAAGAGGTTCCAAATCACAAAGGGGACAAAAACTATTTATCATTTAATTTTCCATCTCCATCAGAGTGCAATGCACTCAAAGACAGCAGAGCCTGGGCCTGGAGACAGTGCTGCAGTGTTGGGATTAGACTTAAGAAGATTCCTATTCCTGATGATGCTCATGGTAGTAGGGGCTGCAAGGAGGACTGCAAGGAGCCAAGTAACAGCTTCCTACCTGCTGAGATCCAGGAGACCTCCAATTTCCATACGCAAATATTATAGTAAAAACCTGCAACACCTACGTAACTCTTATTGCTAAGAAATTGCTGATACATCTGTCTGACAAACCATACCTTCCCCAGCCAATCATTACAAGTTTGGGGTCAGTAGTATAGTCTAAAATAGGTCTAAGGTAGCAAAAAGACACACAGTTCCCCGAATTTCTCGTGCTTTTCACCTGAAAATACAAAGGCAAGGGGCTGTTGGATTTTACCTTCTTTGCACCTGTATATTTTAGATATATGAACTAAAACACATTCTGTCAAATAACCTGTACATAGCTGTTGCAGTGGGGTCTCTGCAACCTTCCCTAGAGGCAGCCTTAGCCCGTGGAAGAAGCAAGGAGACGATATTTGATAGATGTTTTCAGATTTTATTCCCCCTTGCCGCACATGGCTGGAGCCCGGCAGGGACTCCGACAGCGACTGCCCCCTAGAACAGCTCTAGAACAACTCCCCCCGAATCCCGTGGACACCGCCCTAAGTACAGACCTCCCGCGGGCTACATTCAAACTGACCAATAGGGGACAGGATTTTGGGTACACATGACCAAGAGAACAGGGAGAGAGAAACACCATGCCCCAAGCATCCACTTATGCCCACCTCCCCCCACGAGGAAGCACCTCTTCACACAGCTTATACAAAAACTGAGTTGTTCACCGGACAGCAAAGAATGAAAATAGTAAATTAAAAAATGCTACTTAGGTTAAAGTCTCCTGAGCATCAAGTCTGCTCCCTCAAATCTCTATTAACGCTGGGGAGGTTTTCTCCATCTGCTGCTGCTTTTACCCAGGATAAGGAAATATGTGGGAAAAGCTGGAATGAGCCATGGGAAACCAAGGACATAAACAGAGGCAGGACCACTAGTACTGGATTATACCTAGGGACAAATGGCTCCATACAATTGTGTTACTTTATGCTGAGCCTCTAGCACAGTGATTTCTCCCATGCCTCCAGATCATGCATGTGGAAACACTAGACAACTAATTACAGTTTAAGGTTACTGTCCTTTTATGTTTAAGTCTTTTGGGCTTCAGAGGATCTGCTCTAATCTCGTGGGTTTCATTTTTCCCCTCACTGTTCTCATCTCAGTTTTCTAATTGCTCAGGTGTTGTAAAGACCACAAAGGGCTGTAATCCAACTTCTTTTTTTTTCAGTTTGTTTTTTTTTTTCTTCCATACAGTAGATTGGGCATCTCAGATCTACTATTTTTGCTCTCCTTTGCTGTATGAACTTTTGGAAAATTTAAGGTCCTCTTCCTCCCACATTTATTTCCAGCATTTGTGAAATACACACAATCCATATTTGAAATATGCTTTGAAACCTGTACTTAAATATTATTTCATTAAATACTATAAAAGAGCACAAATTATTTCAGATGTACAGACCATTTCAGTGGGAGAGCTGCAAGTATTAAACCACCAAAGTGTGGAGGCCAGTAGACCTGCTGGATGAGGAACGAAGGGAGTCCTGTGATGGGATAAATCCTAGGTTCCTTTCCAGCTTGTGGTGACTGAGATGGCTTTCCCCAGAATGCTCTGTTCTGTTACACCCTCAGAGCTTTCTGATTGGTTCCCTTCCCCCAGACGCCCGTTGCTCTCACGTCACTCTTTGAAAAACCCTGCACAAGTGCGCAGGCATTAAAGATCTCTCCTGTAGAACCCCATGCGAAGATTCTCTCTGCTCATTCATCGCTGGCCTATTTGATCAGCTATCCAGTGTGAAAGTGTACGCGTCTGTGCAAGTGTGCTGGATGCACAGAGTGATTTCCTTAGAGATGCTTTTGGGAAGGTCATGGCATTTTACCATCCAATATCACCGTGACAAGTGGCGGCCGAACAGGGACTTCTTCAGCACATCCCTAAAAGCATCTCTAGCAGCCTGCACTGTTGGAAGTTCACATTTAGCACACTCACTTCACCAAACAGGAAAATTGCAAGATCGGTCGGAGCCAGCGAAACAGCTTGCCCAGGAGGAGGTGCAGAGACACCACAAGGCGCCCCACGTGCACCTCAGTGCCGGCCACTGGGACGCAACCACCAGGCATCCCCCACGGGACTCCGCCGCCTCCAGCAGGCTGCTCAGCAAGCGCTCCTTCAGCCACTTCAGTGAGTAAAACAACGGCATTCCGCCTCTGCTCCAGCAACGGCAGCAGCAGCGCCTGTGCCTGCTGGCTTCGCGGCTCCAGGAAAGCGCCGAGCAATGCCGGTTCCCACGGCACCCACCGCACTGCCTGCATCTGCACCGCCAGCGCTGCCAGCGCACCCAGCAGTGGGGCCCACGCAGCCAGAGCCGCCCTCACCGCTGCCTCCCACAACAACTGGCTGCACGCTACAGCACAGAACTCCCCAGACAATTTTCTTTGACCCCAGAATTTCGTGAGTGAGATACTAGATCCCTTTTCTGCCTTTTCCTTTTATTCTTTTCTCTCAGCAGTTGAAAAGAGGGGAAATGAAGACTAAACTAACCCAACCCCAGCAAGACATCTATATTCAAGTCAAATCAGCCCTTATTCAGGGTGATTTCCGTTTTTCAAGGGGAGACCTGAAGCATTTCGTTCACTGGCTGTTTAAACATTTTCCTAACATTTCGCGGGACTCACTTCTTTCTAAAGACTTTTGGGATCAAGCTGAGATAAAACTGGGTGTTTTACAATTGAGAGGGGACCTAACAGTAGGAGAGTTTTATCCTTTATTTGCAACGATTGTTAAATGCGTTAAAAATATTGAGAAATGTTTGGGGAATACTACCCCCAACTTGAAAGCCCCCTCGCCGTGTTTCTCTCCCCGTGTTCCTGACTCCCTTTCCTGACCCTAGGGAAGATAAAAGGACGAATCTCACCCAGGGGCGCAAGGCTGCTGCCATCCTCCCAGCGTTTCCCCTTCCCAGTGCAACACTGGCCATGCTGTCCCAGGCTCTCCCCCAAATCTCCTGCCTGTACCCACTTTCCAAAACACGTCCCAACATGGTGGGCGCCACACAGTGCTAGGAATTTCACAATCTCGTGACTCCCCTCCACCCTCTCCTGTACCCGTCATCACGCACAACACGTCCTCCATCCCTAGTTCTTCCCCCACGACCATGTGGGTGCCCGTGGCGGACCCTCCCCTCACCATCGAGAGTCCCCTCCCAGCCGCAGGCCCTGCCCATATTCATGCCCCCTACACCAGCGCTTCCGCTCCAGGCCAAGCCATCCCCGCTGCCGCCGCTAGCCAGCCCCCCACGCCGGTTCCCAGGCAGCCAAAAGCTAAAGTGGTGCCAGTCTGACAGCAGAGGCCCCGGCCCCCACCCCTGCCATGCCACAGCAGCGGGGCAGCGTGGCCCACCGCGTTCCACAGCGGGAGGAGGGAGAGAGCAGCCTCTCAGATACCGAAGATTACTGGGCTGCGGTGAAGAGACAGGCAACCCAAGACCGCAATATTCTTTTCCATACCTTTTCATCTCTATCTGGAATTTGCATTTCTTTCATACAGTTAAACTTTCTTCCAAACCTTGCTGGCGCGTGAAAGTGAAAACACTTCATCATTAAAATCCAAATTCCACTGAGACAGCATATGGCAACTCTGAAATGAAACAAAAACAACTTTTTCTCCCTATGGCAAGTTGCTTGCTTCATACAAAGTTTTCATCCTTAGGGATAACTACCCAAACCCAATCATTTATATCCCCTTTTCCAGGTTTTTCACAAGCTAGCTTCCAGGATCTAAAAAAAAAATAGTAGTCATATCTCATCTTCTCAAGTTAAGTGGTGGGCTTTTTCAGTTTGCAGTGAACTGTGTGAGTAAAGTGCTTTCTCCTTTGAGGGACTGCATCACTCAGCTTGCATCATCTCCTTAGAATGGGTTCAAGAAGATTTAAGTCTACTCTGACTGAATGAAATCTTTATAGATGTTTTTAGAAAAGGCAGAGTGAGCTGAGCTCCCCACGATTTGTTTGTGAGAAGCTCTAGTCCCTCACAGTTGCACTGCTGCCTGTAAGTTTGTTCTTAGCCATCTAGATCCAATTACAAAGACCAGCGAAGTGAGCAGCAAGTTACCCAGGAGAAGGCTGGAGTCCTGGCTGATCATCAGATCCTTCTTTTAGAGGTTGTCTCCCACTAGCTATTTTTCCTTGAAACATGCATGAAACATACTTTTCACATTCTGGAAACTGGAGTCAGACCTACAGAAGTCTGGGATTAGGATGTTCATTTGGAAAGAATAATGAAACTGAAGAAAACAGTCAAAAATTACCATGAAACAAAATCTAGAAGGTTCCAACCAGAAACTCTGAAACAAAATGAGACTTATTTTTTGCTAAATAAAATAATTTCATGCTATAAAATAATTTTTCCTGATGAAGTTATTTCAAATATGAAAATGTAGATTCTGCTTCTCTGTGACTCGCTATCAACAATATGAGTTGAAGTCCTAAAGATAGTTTTTCTTTGTGAAAAGAGTAATTATAGTTAGTTTATTGTCCAGTGGAAAAATTTTCATAGGTTTTCCTTATAACATGCCCTGCACAACTTGGGGATAGACCCTTGAGATTTATCAGATATATACATGGTCAGAGCTGGAAACAGGGAAGTAAGTTTAACATGGATATTTCCCTTCCTCTTTTCAGAAAATAAACAGTTCAGTAACAATCAAGGGAATTATTCCAAGAAAAGCTCATGTTCCAAAAGAACTAAAACATACTCCAATGAATATTTTCCCAGGAAAGCATCACAATTGAGAAATGAAAATAGAGCAAGCAGTGCACAATTATTGTTAGTATACCCTGGCCAAAGATATCCAGCATTTTTGTCCAAATTCTGCCAGTGATACTCACTGGCCCAAGGGAGCAGGTCCAGGAGATGAGTGAAGGTTTTACAACACAAGTTCAGCTTGTTTTGAGTTGGAAAAAAAGAGCAGCTAAAATGGTACTTATAAGGTTTATAGAAGGTATCTCATATTTTTAAGTCACTGTGCAGTCACTGACTAAACTGAGGTTTTTCCAAAGCATGGAGTAGCTACAGCCAACAGCTCTTCAAACTCCTTGTTTTGCTGGGACAAAATGCCTCCAGACATAATAGCCCTGGCTTTGGTGGAACCAGAAGGAGGACAAAAGGGATCCAGGAGCTCTGCAGGGCAAGGCTGCCTGAGCGCCAGGGAAAGCAGCAGCCAAACACAGATGATGGGCTCAGCACTGAGTTTATCATATTTGCTGGATGACAAAGCCAAGTTAGATGGGAACGAATGTAATCAATCCCTCAGCCTCAAACTCCAAGCCAAAACACAAGGCATCTCCTCACCCCAGTGACTTATTTTTCAGGTTCTTGGTGCGGTACAGATCCAGTGTATCTGTACCTCCTCCAAAGAAAAGGAGTGTGAAGACCTGGCAAGGAATAAGAGAACCAGGTATTAATGCTGACCATAGCACTGCAGCATTACATAACCTAGAGCCTGGCATTTATCAGCTCAATGACACTGCTGTGAGACCAGGAGCATAATAATAATTAGATCTGGCAATTGTGGTTCTTCTTGTCTTGAAGTCTTGTGAAGACTTCATGTCTGCAAAGCTCTGCAAGCTCATGGATCCCTTACCATGTATTCCTCTGTATGAAAGTATAATGCTCAGAATCAAGTAAGATGAAGAGCATGAAGACAGACTATTTACATTAATGACATATTAAATCTGTATCCATAATAAGAGTGTATTTCTTTTCAGCACTCAGAGAGCAGATAGCTTGCAATATAAAACACAGAGCTGTATTTTCACAGAAATGTGGCCATTCAGATATCACTCCTTACAAGCAAAATTGTAATATTTGCCAGAGTCCACTTTAAATGGTATGGAATTGATACTATACAAATAATTAGGGAAAATATGTACCATAGAGATGTTTAATATTTCTTAGTCTTTCCATTGTGTTTTATTCTGCCCAGGCCTGTTCTCTCCCTCAGTATGGAAGCTCCCAAGGCCAAGAAGCATTTATTCAACTTCACAAACCCATGACATACATATTAGCATTTTAATTACTGTTGGCTTTTTCCAGCTGTTAGAGGCTGAAAAAGCCACGTTCCAATGCAGCATCAACTAACTACTGCAGCAAACTACTCAGAAATAATTTAAATCTAAACCTTTAATTTATTTCTCCTCTATCTCCAAATACTGCAATCAACTTTCAGTGACCTTTGTAAAACCCCTTTTTGTATTCACAAAGCACATCATGCATACAAGCAATGATTTCACAGATGTATTTAAAACTCCATGTTGGTTTCTGTTAAGTTGGTGGCAAAAAAAAAAAAAAACCTTACTGTTATACTTAAGATATTGTACACACACTGAAGATCTGGAAACACAGAATGCTTGTAGCAACATTGTTTTGGAAAAGACTGAAATAAACCAACAGAGCAAAATGCAGTTCACAAAATAAAACAGTCATCAAATTTTAAACAGTAAAGTATGTTAAATGGCACAAGTGGATGAACTACATAATACAATTATTATGCGATATAGTAGCATAGGCCATTACATTGATTC
Source organism: Mystacornis crossleyi (assembly GCA_013400655.1). Classification (NCBI taxonomy): domain Eukaryota; kingdom Metazoa; phylum Chordata; class Aves; order Passeriformes; family Timaliidae; genus Mystacornis; species Mystacornis crossleyi. The sequence goes on along the minus strand of VYZQ01041434.1, from coordinate 16,357 downwards.
TTTTAGCTTAAGTCTCTTAGGAGAAAGGGGGTGGGGTTTTTAAAGTCACAGCCCTGTGACACAAGCCCTGGTAAAGCATGCTTAGATACCCCGAAAAACTACACCAAAAAACATACCAGTCTTATGTTGTTATTGATTTAATTGTACACCCTCAGTTGCACCACCTTTTATTGTACATGCCAATGTCATATACATTAAACGGTTCTGGTCATTTAACTGTACACACAGGAAAATCTGTCAGCTGTTGTAGCAGCTGATTTTCTGACATCAAGAAAGAATAGAAATAAACTTAAAAATTTATTTTGCTTCATTCTAGACCTGCCATCTCACAGTCTGGGTACCATACCATCAGGTACAATATATTCCTAATTCTATAATCTTCCCAAGTTGTATGTTGAACGATATATTCGCAATCTTTTGCAAGGCAGTTTTCCAGCCTCTATATTTTCTATTAGGCTTAGAGATTTGCCCAAAAGAAAACAGCCCAAAATGTCTGTTGCATTGTTCCTGAGGAAGATTTCTTAGCATACAATTTACTTGTACAGGAAAAGAAAGTATAGCTGAATACACTAGCCTTGAAGATAGAGTTGCACACAGCAGTCTGAATTGTGTCACAGTGCTGAAGTCGGTGACTTGGTCATTTTTGAACCCCCAAATATATTTTGCACTCCTCAAGCACCAACAGTACACCTGTGGATTCCTGGATCCAGTGAATGCTGAGATACAACCTCCAATGACTGTTAGCATATCAAAGCAGTGCATTCCTTTTTCAGAACCAAACCAAACTTGTCCTAAACCAAAGTAAAATTCTGCATCACAGTGGGTTCCCTGTTAACGCAAAGCCACTGGCTCACTCTGTCCATTCTTCTCTACATCCTATTTTTAAAAACCCTAAACCATAGAGCCTCACCACTGCCCCTCCTTGCATTGTAATATTTAACAGACCTCTCCAAAGATCCAAGGCTGGAAATTCCACAGACAAGTAACAAAAGCAAGGCCTGCTCCACAAAACAAAGACTCTCTTCATCAGGCAGGAAACAAGAGGGAGACAGGAAAAGGCATAGGGAGATGGGGAAGTGACACTATAGTCAGGAGAAAAGACACCAACAATAAAGCAGTAACTCAACTAATGCAAATTCAGCAATTTACAGGCAGCAGAACAGAGGCTGAATGTGGCCAGCTGTCACAACAGGTTTTTGTAAAAATACTGAACTTCCTCATGGTTAAAAGTGATTCTGAAAGATAAAGCTCATTCTACTGCCTCATGTATCATGTTCAGCAATATGAAAATGATGCAATACGTGACACAAAGCAACTTCAAGGGGGTCACCTGAATCATCCCAGGGCAACAGTGAGAAATTAGCCTCATGTGACTCAGCCATGGTCACTGTCTAACCTTGTCTTAAAACCACCAACCATGCAGACTCTCCAGATCCTGGTGGTACCAGGACTGCAGTACGTCACCACTTTTATTTTTGGAAAATTCTACCTGAATCTGCACAGCACTGCCTTTGCCTATCAGTCTGTTACCTTGCAGTACATTAATTTATATTTTTTTCTAATAAAAACAATTTTAGCTTACTCTGTAATCTCAGTTATATAGTATTTTCATAAAAGACACTCTTATGTTTGAGTTTGATGTCATTTTGATAGTCTGTTATTTTATTGTGTGCAACTAATTGTGCTTTTTCATATAACATAGCTATAAAAGATTTCCAACATTCTTTAATGTTGATCAATTGGATTTTTTTCTCCATCTTTCTAGTTACAAATAGAAACAATAGATCAGTTAAGATTAGCCTTTACGTTGTGCTGGATATAATTTTCTCCAGTAGCAAATTGTTTGAAATATTTAATATTCCATACTCAATGGTGTTGTGCTATTTTATTTTAGAACTATATTGCACATCACAAATACAATATATATATGCAGTCCAAAGATGAGCCAGTGATGCCATGCTAAATCTGAGGAATTTAAACTTAGAAACTGTGAAATTCTTCAGCACATGCTCAACACCCTCACACTGCAGTGAAGGGGACTTCCATGTCAATCTAAGTGACAGCTTAAGTATCTGAGTAGCTCTAGGTCTCATTATCTTTTATTATCAGAAAGAGAGAGTCCTTTTTCTTACAACAGAAACTGATCATATAATAATTGTGATATCTGAAATTAAGAGCAGCTGAGTGCTTTACAGCTGGAATCACCACTGATCAACTACACAAAACATAGCTGGACAGGGCTTTCCATGAGCAGTTAAATCCAGCGACCCTTGCTGGGCAGGAACAGAGTCTACAAAGGCCAGGGACAACAAAAACAGGACTCCCTCAGATTCAATTTTCAACAGGCAATCACAGGGAATTCAGCAACCACTGTCTGCAGTAACAACAACCATGCTATGTATATAGTACAGTCACAAAGCAAACTTGATATCTCACTGAATTTCTGATACACTTCTTTTGACATTATCACAGAAACAATTTCATGACCTAAAGACTAGTTTATCTCCTGCATACCAGAGGCAGAGGAGTACCCCCTTACTTATGTAAGCAGTGCAAGAAGGGCAGAGTAGTGGGAAAACCTTTTTCCTCACTTAACAGACACTTAAATCTCCTCTTTGCAGCCTTGATGATTTCTTGTTTGGAATGACACAGTTCATACAACACATGCAGCATATTTCCTGCAATTACCTATCTCTGCCCTACTGCCTGTATGACTCTTTCTCTTTCCATGTCTGAAGTGCAGTTTCAATTCTACCTTCCCAGAAACTAACTCTAACTGCGTCTGACTTTTTTTTTTAAACACTGTGCTGTAACCTCTGCTGCTTCATTTTTCTTGTGTTCTCAGATAATAACACTCATAAACCTGTATATTTCAATAACCACCCACCAATATTCACAAAAGGTCTAATTGTCATAAAAGAAAAATGCCCATTTAAGCATTAAATTTTCTCAGCAATAAGACACATGCAAAAATCAATTAAGAGATGACATACAGATGACTAAAGATCCCTCAAGAAAACTGTCTTTTTTTTCTTACAATGCTTGCCAGCTGGCTTCATTATGAATTAGGAACACCAAAAACAGTCCTGAGCTGTACAGGTAAGCAAAATAAATACAGTTCAAGGTGGTATCAACCTGAAAAAGGTAGCAGTACAAGAAGAGGGCTCCCTCTGTGAACTGGTACAGACTCTTGGAAACCCTTCCTCAAACGCACTGGATAAAGCATAAAACAGCTTACGCCAGAAATTATAATCCAGGGATCCATTCACAGAGGTCACTGCCTGTTTTCTGTACAACATGCTTCATTTCATCAAGATGACCAAAACAAAAATTTCTTCAGTACTTGTTTGCAGTGCAGCTTCAATGAATAGACACACTATTTTTTCAGCATTGGAAAGAAGACATTTCCTCTCATGAGTTTTCCTTGGCTGTTGAATATTTATTACAGACACTTAAGCAGAGCTTTTACTACTTAATGTTCCATTTCATATCAAAAAGGTAATGCCAATGCAGGTGTAATGCTGCCCTGTAGTCTCATAAAATTATGGCAGCTCCAAACTTCTCCTGAACATAATCCTACCAGCATACCAGCCCCATGACAACGGATATTACAGCAAAATGCTAAATAGACTTTACTGGGAAGTCTGTCAACCTCTACCATCTGCAGCATAAAAGAGACAAAAACACGAAGGGCTTTTTGTCCTGCCACTTTCCCACCTCTCTGTCATAACACACACATACCTCCCTGCACAGCAGAGAACTGGATGATGAACCTGAAGTCTCCCTCTAAGATTTGAGAGGGAATGGCAAGCGTTGGGCATTACATTCACTTATGTAATGTTTAGCTCCACAGAGGTGGAAAATTTTGTATGAATCTGGGATCACTGCTGTGGTGAACTGCACAAAAACTAATCCCTCTACCCACAGTGTCAATAGCAGAATTACAATAGGGAACTGGTCAAGTGATGGCTCTTTCTTCTCCAGCTACCCCTTTGCTTTCAGGAGCAAACCAGCTTTCTTCTCAGATGGAGGAAGCATCTTGGGATACCTTCCACGCTTTTACCAGAAACTTCCTGTTGAGGCTGACAGCTAGTCTGAAGGCTTCACAGATCTTAATTTGGACATGGTTAACTTCCATTCATGAGAAAAGCTCATGAGAAGAAAATAATCAGCTTTACCCGTGGAAGTGTAGTATCAAAAGAAGTACGGAATCCAAAACAATAGAAAGAGATAACAGCAACACATCTGCACCTGTTATTTTTCTGAATGTCTGAATGCTTATGCTATAGGTAACCAATAGTATTATGTTGTAGTTCAATCTACTGTTGTAATTTAGTAGCCAATGAATTCGTAACACAAATGATAACATACAGAAGTCTATAAATATGTAGTTTTCCTGAAATATAACACTTTATGCTCTTACCCGGTGCACTGTCCGTTTGTGTTGTGGCTGCCCCAACAGCAACAACTTTTCAGGAAATCAAAGTCACTAGCACTGGTCAAGAATCTGAGAAATCAAGACATGGGGCATAGAGCAGGAGGAAAGATGCCAAAAACAACTGTAAATTGCTCTTATTGCTTTGTTCTAGGGATAGAATATTATTTGCCTCCAGTAACAGAAGGCTAGAGAAACCAGTTACACTTCCACAGCAATTACAGAGGTCTGAACAAAGGACAGCTCCACTGGCTCCCTTGTGTCCCCAGATCACTGCACTCCACACTAGCTGGAGAACGAGGGAGAACTGAGGAAAACTGGGTCTTCCTAATCTTATCAGGAAGATTTTAATTTTTGCAAAGGGGAAGATCTGTGCTGGCACCTAAGAGAGTAAGGCAAAAGGCTCCACCTTTAGCCCAGCTCAAACCTGTCATTAATGCTGCTGGAAAAGGCCTTGAAGATTGACTTACAGTACACTGCCATAGCTAAGGGCTACTGTGCTTCTTCTTCCTAAGCTGCCATCCCATCCCTCTTTTTCCCTGTTAAAGATGAACAATGGATGAAATATTAACCCCTGGCAGCACTTAACAACCCCCTGCCTGGGAGGGGGCAGAGGGCACTTCTGCCTTAACAGGTTGCAAGGGTCTAATCACGAACAAGCCAGTCACATTAAGGGGGCATGTAAAGGATCTCAGGCAAGGAAGGAGAGGGAAGATTTTGATTTATTCAGTTAAAAGCTTAGATTCTCTGCATTTACAGCCACCCTTTTTTCTCCTTGTCCCATGAGACAAGCAGCTGGGGAGTACTGTTAACCATGGGCACCTGAGACAAGCAGCTGGGGAGTACTGTTAACCATGGGCACCTGATTACCTATTCCTGGAAGCAGCTCTGCATCCACTCTCCTCAGACTCCTGGATCAGCACAGCCAAGTCTCCCTTTCTAATCCCTTTTTAATCCCTTCCTAAAATTTAATGACTGCCATCACTGGGATGTTTCTTTCCAAAGAAGTCATTATCTAAGTGCCAAACTCACTCTCAGTGGAAGATTTTCATTTAACCTTTCCTCCCTCCACACATACATATTTATTCTACCAATAGCAACACAGATTCACTTTGCATAGAGATATCAGTAAAGGGACTCAGCTCTTCTCTGTATATTAAAGCTTCTTTCCTGAGTGGGATTAGTCTTAGCAGCTGTCCACAACAGAGACTGTGTGGGAGGAAAATGGTTTTATCTAAAACTTGAAAAAAAAAAACAAAATAATCTTTGAGAGAACAAACTATGTTTCAACCCTTCTCCTTCAGTGGAAGACTATTTACTAACACAAAATACCCATCAACAGCAAACATATAGAAGTATTGCTTTGAAAGGTAACATAATGACCATGCATTTTCTCTTTCCTCTTATTTATGTGGCCACTTTTCTAATGTTTACATAATAATACAGCTAAGACCACAGCTGTATTTATAATACGGGAGACCAGAAGGTAAGTCAGCTTTGAAAATAAAAATGAAGCTCTACTGGGTTTGAATAGCCTGGTTTTGGTAGCAGTGGCACTATAGGGGTGGCTTCTGTGAGAAGCTGCTAGAAGCTTCCACCATGTCTGGCAGAGACAAGCCCTGGCAGCTCCAAAGACAGGCTTGCCACTGGCCAAGGCTGGGCCAGCTAGAAATGGTGATAATGCCTCTGTGATAACACATTTAAGAAGAAAGAAAAAAAAGTTATTGTGCAGTTGTAATTGCCAGAGAAGAGTCGAGTGAGAATATGTGAGAGGAACAACTCTGCAAACACCAAGGTCAGTGGAAAAGGAGGGGCAGGAGGTGCTCCAGGCACTGGAGCTGGGATTCCTCTGCAGCCCATGGTATAGACCATGGCTGTCCCCTGCAGCCCATGGAGGAGACCCATGCCAGAGCAGGTGGATGCCTAAGAGGAGGTTGTGAACCCATGGGAGGCCCATGGAGAGAGGAACCCACGCTGGAGCAGCCTGTCCTTGAAGGACTACACCCCATGGAAGAGTGACCCATTCTGCAGCAGTTTTGGAAGGACTGTTGCCAGTGGGATGGACTCACATTGTCGTAGTTTGCAGGGAACCATCGCTTATGAGATGGACTCACACTGGGGGTTCATGGAGAACGGTCTCCTGTGGGAGGGCCCCCACAGTGGTGCAGGGGAACAACTCCTCTCCTTGAACAGCAGGAGAAACCATGGGTGATGAACTGCCCATAACCCCATTCCCTGTCTTCTTGCGCCGCTGGAGTAGGAGGTAGAGATGGGAAGGAGGGAGGGGTGGGTTGGGGAGGTGGTTTTTTAAGGGTTCATTTTACTTCTCATTATCCTGCTCTGATTTTGCTAGTGTAATAAATTCAACTCATATCTCTAATTACAGCCTGTTTTGCCTGTGATGGTATTTGATGAGTGATCTCTCACAGTCCTTATCTCAACCCATGAACCCTTCATTATATTTTCTCTCCTCTGTCCCACTGAGAAGGCGAGTGACAGAGTGAATTGGCAGGCACCTGGCATCCAGCCAGCATCAGCCCACTGCAGAAGCAAATTCCATGGTTTTGTTTTCTTTTAGCTGTGGTGGAGCAGGAGAGGACTCCATTTCCCATCCTGCCACTAGTGTACTAACATAAAAGGCAATATGAAGTATCTCCGTATTTCTGAGTCACTTTTCCAGGGTGTTGGGGTTTTAGGAGGTTTTCTTTTTGTGTGTGTGTGTGCATTCTTTTCTTTTCCTCTCAAAGAATTTTTCCCCATGTTAAGGCACATTGCTGGGTACTTA
>VYZQ01041433.1:24214-35903 GCA_013400655.1 Mystacornis crossleyi | reverse complement strand
CCTAGAAATCTAAAATTTTATGGTAGTCACATTACAGTATGTTGTTGAAATAAGCAAAGGCTGCATTTTAAAACTACCCAACTCCAATTCTTAATACAGTCAAAACCATCAATAGCAAAATGAACTTTCCTATTTAGTAGGTGATGTTCCCTTGTTTGCAAATCAGTGAGGGAACGTTTAATTTGAGAAGGGGAAACAGTGCCTGGTTTCAGCTGCTCTGAGCAGGAACTTAATTCTTTGGACAGATTGTTTGGCTGATAAGGCTCCCGATGTTTGGTCTATCTACAGACAACTGGTTTTGATGATTCACTAAGAACTGGATCATACTCTTCTTTGCTATTTCTTTGATTTACCACACAGTCACATTTGAAGAAATGCTGCATTGCCGCTGGAAAATTCTAGTTGCGGTTATACACATTTTTTCCCATCATCGTCCCTTTCTGGAAGTTAAGCAGGCTGTTCTTTTAAAGATCAATATAGTTGCTGTGGTGTAACCCTTCTTTTTGAAATAAACTCCTTTTTTATCTTTTGACAACTGACTTCTGTTCTTCCAACTTAACAAATCCGTAGTTGTTTTGAAAACATCAACAATTTTTGGCTTTGGAAATCATTTTTTCGGTTCCACCTTTCTTTATGGAACATCTTTAAAATTTTTATTGAAAAAGGGACTTTAATATGCTTATTTTATTTAGCAGTGTTACTGTTATTGCAAAGAATCATGACTGGAAATGAACTAGTTAGTGGCGTGACTTCACTTTAAATAACATTTTTGTGTGTAAGAAAGTGGGTCAGATATGCTCCTTATTTGAGTGGTGTTTCAGAAAGGCAGGAGAGGAAGATTATCCTGGAGAAAACATTGACAGAACAGTACAGAATGATCCAAAGGAAGTTCACTAGGACCTGCAGTAACACCTAGCGAGGTTAAAGCTAACAATAACCTAAATTTAATCACTGGTGGTGTTAGATGTTGTTTCATTTACGTGTTTCCGTAGCTGTTGATGTTTTGGGGAATTTTTCACTTGAGTACCTATACAAATGTCACATATAAATTATACAGCTTTAAATGATGAGGAAAAGGCTTTAAATGCAGTTATATAAAGATAGGAAAAGGTAAACCCGAGATTTTGGGTTAGTTTGTTTCCTCTTAATTCTGAGGGATGACTTTATTTTTATTCTGATTAATATTGCCTGTTGTTTTGGAGGTTTTTATATATTAGACCCATATATCACACAAATTCATATAAACCAGGATGCATATTTGGTTGTGTCTGTCTCCTTGTACTTGAAGACAGTGCTTCCACTTCCTTTTTATGTCAGAGTTTAGTGACGTTCATCCATGCAGGCCTCCTGCTGCCCGTGCTTGATTTCCTGCTGGTCCCTATGGACCATTCTTGTGTTTGGAGAAGATAATCCCTGAGCAGGAACCAGCTCTTTTGGAGCCTTCTTTCTAGGGTTGTGTCCTATGTCCCAGGCAGATCCCAAAGAGTCCAAAGCCGCCTTCCCTGAAGTCCAACGTTTGTGATCTTTGTTTTTGCCCTTTTCCTGAACTCACCATCTCATGGTCCTTGCAGGCAGGGCAGATCTTCACATCCCCAGAGAGTCCTTCCATGTTTCTAAGGCTCAGGTCCAACAGAGTGCCTCGTAGATTGTTCCTCAGCTGCCTGTGTTATGGGGGTTGTTATCCATGTGCCCCAGGAATCTCCCGGATCACTGCGGTGTCCCACTGGCAACTTCTGGGGTTGGAAAGTTCCTCATGAGGAATCACGTGAGGACCTGTGAATTGAGGCTCCCTCCTGTGGTCTGGAGGAGGTCTCACCTGCCTCATCCCACTGGAGAATGTCTGGTGCAGGAATTCACACTTTGTTGGCCTGCCTGCTCATCCTGACCCCCAAATCCTTCACTGATCCACTACCCCAAAACAGAGCTCCACACATTCCAACTCCTCCCTCACAGGCGAGGCGACACCCTGTCATCGCCTTCCTGGTCTCTCCTTCCAGGAGAGTGCATTTATGATCCTGGAAAAGGTGTTCTGCAAGAGGTTGGAAGCAGGTCTTGGAGGTAGGTGGTTTTTATGGCTGGAGTACTAGAAAATGTATGTTTTCTTACAAAACTAATATATGACTTACATCCTGTTAAACACCATCTTCTAAGAAAATATTTAGGTTGGTTTTAGGTGCAGACATAGAGGAGACAGAATGTTAATAACAAAAAAAAAGAGGTGTGAAAAAAAAGTTTATGTACTGTACCTGCAAACAAATTTATAAATGAGATTCCAGGAAATTTCACGGGTCACAGCAGGGTTTAAAATTATGGAACATGGAAAAAGGGGGAAATTCAGAAAAGACACTTTACAGATAGCAGTGCATCTTTTTGCTGAACTGCTAAAGGTATTTATGGATATGGCAACAATCCCTTGCCCACCTCTTTTTCAAGTGAGTGCCAGATACCTCACGTTTATTTATTCACCTTTAATTTTTTTAATGTTACTCTCTGTACTTTTCTTTCAGACACTCATTTTTATTCAAAGTCTTTATTGATTAATAATTTCAGAACTGTTTACATTTAGGCCTGTTTCCCCCTCTCCCCCCAGTTTTGATGTCTTCTTCACTCTAAATTATTTTTCCATCCACGAGGAAAAATAACTTTTTATTTCTATTATGAAAAGATTGTGCTCTTTTGCCTTATGTTTTCCTTTTAAACTTCAATTCTTCTTCTCTTAATTATTTTGTTGTTTCAAAATTATTAATTAGAAGAGCAGATGTAAGACTAAGCATTCTGTTTTTAAAATATAGTTCTCTTATGCTGTTGTGCTGTTATTTAATGCCTGACTTGCCTTCTAATCTCATATTCAGTTACAGTTATAGGGCATGCCGAGCACTTTTTTTTTTTACGCTTATGTGCCTCCTTTGTCTCCCTGATCTTGAAAGTGTTCAAATAACTTTTAAATAACTTTCATTATCTCAGTGTGCAAGTAGGTATTAGCAAAAAAAAGGCTTTTTTAAACAAAGTTTTGTGTCCGGACTGTTTTGTACCTGCCCTGATCTGTTTTATACCAATGCATCTTGGATTTATTTGAGTGCATTCACTGATTTATGTTCACTGTGTCACAAGTCTGTGACAGCTACTGCACATCTTCGTTTGCACGTTCACAGCAAGTGTGTTCAGGGGGATTAATCTTTTTCTTTTTTTCCTACTTAATATGGAAATTCTACTTAAGAAGTGTGAAATGCCCAGATATATTTAGCACTGATCAGCTGGAGTTCTTTACCACCAAGCTTGTCTCATCAAGATTTTCACATGAAGGTTTTTCTAGCTTTTGTAGGAGTAGCATCTTGTTGGATTTTTGATGGGATAATGCAAATGTGCGAAATGTCTCTAAAAAGAAACCTGTGTAAAAAGGCACTTAGATAACTGTATTGCTGAGACAAAACTTAAGGCCAGTTATCTGTTACATAAATAAAATTTAATAGTAAATTTAAAGAGGTAGCAAGTTAATGAGCAATAAAATTTTCAGCAATCTGCAGACTTTCATAGTTTATTAATGAACTGTGAACCAGACAAGATGGTTTAACAGTTAAAGGGGAACGTTGCAATGCTTGCAGGACAGTTATCTGTTACTTGGCCTGCACCTCCTTAAAAAATGTGGGGAATGGTGCCAAAGCATCCCCATGTCTCTGGGTCCAGTCCTGTTTGTGTTCAGAGTAGGGCATCTGAGACAGGGTAATTATTGTGAGTACTTGAGCATTACTCACCACCAAAATAGTAACTCTTAGCCAATATTAGCCAAAATTAGTCAATACTTCTAAAAGAATTTGTATTTCCTGTTTATACACTTGGAGGCATAAGATGCACAGCAAGTATCAGGATGATGTTTTGTGGAGAAATTTGAAGGATTGTCCCTTCATCGCCCTTTACCTGTTAAAGCATCTTATTTGGTTTATAATTCATTAATAAACTATGAGTGACAGCAGAATGCAGCTTAATACATTACTGAAACTTTTATTGCTTAATTAACCTGCTGCACCTTTAAATTTACTTTTTTAATCTGTATTAAAATTTATTTTTATATGGTATATGTTGAAACATAACTTACTTGTGTTTCTAAACGCAGCTGAAATGTATAATTTGCCAAGCATTAAGCAAATTTATTTGTATAAATGTATTCTGATCTAACTAATTCACACACTGGAAGCTATTACACAGCCAAGAAACTCTTGTGATTTACATATCAAAGTTGAATTTGTTTATCCCTTCTCAATTACCTTGGAAATGTCCTTATTAATTATGCCTGTATTTTTTTTTACTTGAGTAAACAGCCAAAATGCTAATATACAGGCAAAGTGTCAACAAATAACTCATATTTTAAACTACTGCAAAGGTGTGTAACAGGTCACTTCTATATAACTCCTGATACTGAGAAAGCAGTTCCAGAGATAAAGTATTGGTTACTTTACTGTTGCTGCTCTTAAATAAATAAATATCATTTTGCTGCTGAGACTTGTATAAGGTTTTTTCCTCATTAAAGGCTTAAAAGGTCCAGAATGGCATGTGACATTTAAAATAATCATGTACTTAAACTACTGAGAACTTTTTTACTATTCTTGGCGAAGGTTTTATCACTGAAAGAAAGCTGATACTAATGAAAACTAAAACATCTGTTCTTAAACCTGGAGGATATTGAGATAAAACAGATTTTCCCAGTTCTGTGCAATTCCTTAAAAATAAACCTATTACTTGGATATATTGATAAACACATACAGTGTTTTGGTTTCGGATATGCATTACAAATTAAAGCATTCTCAGGCAAGTAGCTGCTTAGGCTGATCAACATTAATTTCCAGAAGTGAGTACCATAATGAAAAAATGACATTATGAAAATGAAGGTCTGAATAATGCTTAGAAAATAATCTAAGGCATTGTGATAAAGGACTGAGAGAAATTCTGAATTTCTTCAGTTAATTATAATTTTTTTTTATATTTTAAGAATAATTTCAGCCGGTAAGCCTGTGCTTAATGTACTTCCTGTTTATGTAGGGAGAACAATCCATGTTTCTGTGCTAGAAATCCATGTTTTCAAAGGGATGAGTTCGTCTGACCTTTGAGATAAGTAAGAAGTGACTGTGAACTCATTGAAAAGCAGGTTTCCATAGACCTGCTAGGCAGAGAATTTGAAGTAAGTCTTGGTAACTTCAGGGAAGTTACACACAGTTTGAGCTCATAAGAAACAAAGAGTGGAGAATGTTCTGAACCTCCCTTATATTCAAACTTTATAACTGGAAAGGTATTTTTTATGCTTGAAGAGCCTTCTTGTTTGTGATAAGCAGAAAAGGAGATCCATTTCCATAATTTTGAGCTAAAACCTAATTCCAGACAGTGTGTGATGCCTGCTTTTGTGAAAATATTTTGTGAAATGCGTTGTTTAAAAGAGTAAATAAAACAGGTGGGGAAAGAAAAATCCTGAGAAAAGGTCAGTAGAGAGAACAGTTCCGAGGTTTCATATGGAGTGTGATTACATCTCTGCCCCTTGGGAGTTCCATTACCTGCACAGAACCCCCAGTGGGAAAACAGCTGCATTCAGCTGGGCTGGTGCGGAGTTCCTGAGTCCCTGGGACTTGGACTCACTGCTTATAAAGACACATTTCCAGTCTGTGTCACTTTAACACATTCAGTGGTGTTGTTTTAAGATAGATTAAGCAGGTCTTAGATATCCTATGCTGTTATTTACTATAAATGTGGTGACAGTTGTCAACTGAGGAAAATTTTTCAGGGCTTTATGAAATTCAGCCAAAAATGCACTGGACATCTCCCATGCAGGAAGAAAGGGGATATTGTAGCTAATAAAGACTACAGGAATAGTCTGAAGATATCTCATATTTCGCATAATATTTTCATTAGAGAGTTCTCACGTGAATGGGGGTCTAGTGGCACTTGCCCTCCTGCTTACATCAAATTTGTCCATCTTCACTTTCACATTCTTTTGAGAAATGATTATTTGTTAAATAAAAATAGCAGCTCTTTGTGGCTTGTTGCAACTCCTGTGACAGTATTTTATCAACTTTCAGCACAGTCCCGTTCTGTCACCACCAGGGACATTATCTTATCCTGTACCAATCATGGCCACAGCTGATGAATCTTCCATTGCACAGCAGAAACCCAGCAGTATTTTCTAAGGAAGAATAAGGTTGTTTGGGGTTTTTTTGTTTGTTTTTGGTACTTTTCATTTTTAACTGGTGCTGCGCTACTTTACATTTTTTAATGTTGCCTCCAGTCCTTTAAATACCTTTACATATGCTTAATAAATCCGCATATATCCAGTTGAGAAGGCTATATTCCAGCAGGATTTGCTTTCCCCTTTTGAAAACACTTTTAGCCAAGAGCGTTACTGTAAGCAATGTTTGTGCCCCTCTGAAGAGGGGAGCTGCTCAGAACAAGAACGTGTCTTAATCATGATTTTTCTCATCTGGGCAAGCCAATTTGTGGGAGGTCTGACGTAGTGTAAAATACCAAGAAGTTTCAAACCAAGCTAAAACACAGCTCAAGCTTTTTGTCAAATTCAGTTCTAATGCTACAGCCTTTTAAAATGTATTTACATTTTAATTTCTCACATACAACAAAGGAAGAGTGAGCTTGGTTTTGCCTCCTTGCCAGCTGGCTTGGAGAAAGGAACCGAGGGACTTTGAGAGGGGCAGCGTTTGTATGGTCTGGGTTTATAGAGTTAGAGGAAACAATATTTGTGTCCAAATTAGAATCCCTCTGCTTCTCCCTCACTCTCTTTCAGCAACAACTGGGTTCTTATTGGAGGGGAAAGGTTTTTTCTGCTGTGGGATATTTGGTGGGGTTTTTTGGTTTGGGTGTTTTTTAGGGGGAAAGGGGGAAGATTGTCTTTTTGTTTTTAACTGAAGCATATTGAATAGATTAAAGAAGGGGCTGTGGAATTACTGTTGTTCAAAATCAAAAATTCAAATATAAGAATTGTGGTTTTAAGAATTATGGTTTTAACATCGTTGGAGGGAAGGACAGAGTGAGGGTGGAAGAAAGTGAGGGGTGTTCTAGAAATGATGAAATGGCAACATGGAGTAGATCTGGAGAGTGAATGGGTGTTAGATACAGAGATGGGAAAGTCAGTCCCTGCTTCAAATTTATGCATCTATCAAAGAATATTTCTTTCAATTTTTGTTAATTGTTAATAACATCAAGATCAAGAAGTAAATGGAGTGTATAAAAGTGCCAAGAATCTTGAGTTGTATTATTCAGACTATGTTTTGAAAGCACAGGTATATGTCTATTTTTGTTGTTTTCGCTGTAACTTTGGAATTCAGAATATTTATCTGTATGAATTCATTTGCTTTTTTTGGTCAATAGTAATGCCTTTAGAAATAGATTAGATGGCATAGCTTACTGATCTGTAATTTGTAATGTTTAATAGGTCTGTGTTTTTCAAATCAGAGTTTAATTTAAAAAAAAACAAATCACCAAAAACCGATTACCCAGCATAGCTTTTATTTACCTCTAAGTAACTTAAGGTGGTCTCAGTCATTGCTGACTCTTTCAGAGTGTTACATCTGATGTTTTCTGGCTTAATTTAGAAAAAAGAATTGATTTTTACTTTGGTTTGCTGATTTTAGTGAGACTGCTTTGCTTTGCTTTGCTTTGAGGAAGAGATTAGGTTAAATTTATCATTTTTTAAAGATATTGATTGGATTTTCCACCTACCCCACATCCTCAGTCATAACTTTTCTCCTCTGGAGTAACTAGTTTTGCTGTTAGTTCAGTACTATCAGTGTTCCACAGTAGGTAAAACAGAGAAACTAATAAATGCATGTTATAGTTTTCATTTGGGGTTGCTCTTTAGATGCCCAGGTTCATATCTAGGCTCCAAAGTACAAGGGGGTGTTGTGGGGGAAGTCCAGGTGTTGTTTGTTTGTTACAAATACTCTAGAATTTGGACTTCTTTGATGTCAGGCAATTTGATGATGTCAGGATGTTGTCATCATTTTTGCTAATCAAGCCCAACTTCTTAAACACATTCTTGAGAATTAAATACTATCTTGATTTGTCCGTCTTACGTGTTGCTTGAAAAAGAGCAAAGCAAGACTTTCTTTCTCCTCCCATGTGTGAGTTTAACATCTATTTGTGAGAAGTGGGGGTTTAGTCACCTCAGAGGTGGGAGGTGGTGAAAGAAATAACCCAAAGCAGGCTCTCATGCGTCAACCAGCACAACAATTGACTGGATTCTGGAGACCCATGCCAAATGTGCACATACAAATGCACGGGGTCTGGAAAGCAAGCAGAGCCAGAGCTTCACCAGCTCAGCAAAAAGTAACGGGAGAAAAGAGGTGTCATTTGTAAAATCAAGCAGCTTCAGACCGCAGAGCTCATGAGTGATGAGAGAGTTGGCTGTCGCTGTGAGAGAGTTCTGCATCTACTCAGAGACTGGGGGAAGCCACTGATTATTGGAAAAAGACAAGGATGATGGATGGATGGATCCAGGCATGCCAGCCTTTTGGTCTTTGGAAATATCATGGCGTAGGTGCTCTTGGCAGCTGTTTCTGGGCACATGAACAAGGTGATTGGGAACAGCCAACACGGATTTAACAAAAGAGAAATTATGCCTGACCAACCTGATTGCCTTCTGTGATGAAACTACTAGACTGTGGATGAGAGGAATGCAGAGTACACTGACTCAGTCTGGAGAAGAGAAGGCTTAGAGGAAGCCTAGTAGCAGATGGCCAATACCTACAAAGTTGTCAGAAAAATGGAGCTAGGCAGGTTCTGCAGAGATGTGTAGCAGGAAATGGTGATAAATTGAAACACAGGAAGTTGTAACTTGCTATAAGGAATAAGTATTTTATCATGAAGATAAGCATTGGATGTCTTAGCCAGCGAGGTTGTGAAATCCCCATCTTCAGAGTTTTTCAAGATCTCACTGGACAAGGATCTGAACAATCTGGTTTGAATTCAGAGTTGATCTTGCTTTCAGCAGGAGGTTAAGCTAGATGACCTCCAGAGGTTCCTTCCAACCTGAATGATTGTGTGATTTTGTGATTTAATACTTTGGTCATAAACTGAGAAAAATAAATAGTCTACTCCCAGTCACTAAAGTTATAACTCCATTCCAGGGGATATTCCCCAGGCTTTATTATTTGGAATATTTTACTCCAATCTGGCCTACCTCATTGCCAATTAAGGGCAGGGTCAGGAATGCCTAAACCAAAAATCTGATTAATGCAGTATTTGAAATGGTAAACTAGCCAAAATATCAGTTACTGTAAACTTAATCACTGTTGTATGGAATATAACATTTTTGGTGGTTTTCAATGTATCTGCCATGTTAGAATAGGAGCTTGTACTATGAAACCTATCCATGTTCAGTGTGAGGTTTTACAGGAAGCAAAATAGTCATTCCGAATGTGGAGCTGCATTACTAGTTCCCTAAGATACACTAGAAGTGAGAAGGACTTCTAAAATCTGTGTATCTGCAATGTGGATACCTTTTTCTGGACTGTGGGAGATACTTCCTTCCAGCTTGAATTTTTCTGAGGTTAGGCAAAAATCCCTTTCTTGCAGAATCCATAGCAGTATCTTAAAATAAGCGAGCAGTAGTTAGTTCTCCTGATATACTTGTTTTCTCTGGAAAAGGTGTAACTTCCACCTCTTTGGATACTTTTTCCCCTTCATGCTTAGACTATTTATGACTTTTTCAGGAAGTAAAACAAATACCCAACAAGTTAATCTTGAAGTTTACAGCTTGATAGCAGTTCCCTGATGCAGGAAAATGTTAGGAGTTCAGTTGCAGATGATGTTTGTGTTCTGCTTTGGGCAAGATGGTTTAACTGACGAGTGCTTGATTTTATTTCATATCCCTCTTTTCTCTGGAACAACAAGGTCAAGAGAAGCTTTTCATGCAGATCTTCAGCTGAGAAAGTCTTTAAAAGGCTGTGTCATCTTTTGCGGTGCCTGTTGTTCTTGGTATTTACTTTTTCTCAAGCTCTTTGATTTGATGCTCAGTTTTCCAAGCTGCTGGTTATTCTATTTTCTGATCTAAATTCCTGTCAATTTTCTTATGAAACAAATACAGCAACTTGATGCAAAGATGGATACTTGTGTCTCTGGTTTCCCAGTGAATTCTGTGAATTTTGTTCAACTTGAACATCATCACTTGTCTTCAGGAAACCAACAAACAAAAATGCATTTTCAGCCTGGAATGAGCATGGCAACAATTTGTGTTGAAGATGCTTTGCTTGTACTTTGATGGGAAAATAGCTGTTGATCAGCTAGTTTTCATATAGTATGTCTGCTTTGGAATGCTGTTAGTGTTCCAAAATGTATTTACAATTCAGAAAAGGAGTTAAGATTGAAAGAAGAGGTAAGTATATCACCATTGTTTGCTCCAAGAGTTTTATTTCAAGAGGCAGCCAAAGAAAATAGCTCACATACTTAAAATGAAAAGGACGTTCAAATGTAAAGATGTAACTTTTCTTACTGTTAATTTTGTGCTAAGTAGGATTGTTTATGTTATAATGAAGCTTATTTTCTATTTTGCAAAAACAAGGAAGGAAACAATTAGGTTTCTTTTTGCATTGGAAAAATTTCAAAGATATGTTAATCTCACAGCTCAACATAAAATTATTAGAGTATGTGCATACAATGATGCTATGAGTTCTTATTTTATATCTTCTAGAAGTAAATCTTGGAAAGCTTTTATTCGTGCTTAAATGAAATTTATTCCTGCATGCTTTTGGAGCTATTTGACTGAGTGAGTGTCAAGTTTCTTTGTAGTCATCTTGGGTTTTTAAACATCCATGAAAATACTGAAGGTATCCTCTAGGAATGTGCTGTGAACATCATTATGTGTACATATAGTACAAGTCTATGAAAATTCAATATACATTCTTTCAATTAGTTATATTTCTAAAGCACATGTTGATTACTTCTCAAAGGTTAACAGAGCTGCAGATGGAAATGTTACCAATTTTTGGCACGTAAGGTATCTCTAGTTATACATTTGTTGATATAAATTGTGAGTTTGGTTACTATTCGTTTTGACATTTGAAGTTTCATATGTTTGAAACTGGTAATAAAAGACTGTATCCAGAATAAATATTAGAAAATAACATATATACTGTAGTGAGCTGTAGGCAGCAGGTCCCTTGGAAGGGTTCACCTGTGATAAATATGCAGCACTCCACTGTTGCTTGCTTTGTAAGATCTTTTTTAGTACTTTCTGTGGAAAAGTTTTGAGAAAAACCAAGTAGCCTCAGGAATAATACCTAGTGTATTAGGATTTGGTAAATACAATTACAGAATCAACTAGGTTGGAGAAGACCTTGGAAACCAACAAGTCCAACCTGTGACCTAACACCACCTTATCCAGTGATGAGTGCCACATCCAGTCTTTCTTCAAACACCTCCAGGGACCGTGACTCCACCACCTTCCTGGGCAGCCCACTCCAGAACCTGACTCTGTTCTTTGTGTATCATCCCTTCAGGTATTTATATCCATTGATAAGATCCCCCTGAGCCTTCTCCAGACTAAACAGTCCCAGCTCTCACAGTCTCTCTTTATGTGAAGGATGGTCCAGACCCATCATCATCTTTGTGTCCCTTTGTTGGTCTCTCTCCAGTATGTTCATCTGTTTTTTCCTACTGGGGAGCCCAGAACTGGACACAGTACTCCAGGAATGGCCCT
>VYZQ01041427.1:0-11208 GCA_013400655.1 Mystacornis crossleyi | reverse complement strand
CTGTTCCCCCTTGTCCCATCAGTCCTTGCCCTGGATGAGGAGATCCAGATCATCTCTTTTCTTGGCTTGTGAGCAACCTTGAGACACAGGGAGCTGCAGCCCTACATATCTGGGAATGCTCCAGGTGATGCAGAGGGGAAACTGAGGCTGCAAATCCCATGGCAGCAGAAGCAGGAGGTAATGGCACTGCTGGCACACCAGGCCTTACAATAAATGAGAACAATCCAGCTTTGGGCACTGGCTGCCAGCAGCTCCTGTGTCTCTAGTCACACGAGATGGGCTTCTTCCTGAGCTGCCACTATGATATTTTTCAGTGCACTAAGCACTCTCTGCAGGACTGATCTCTATCTGAGTTCCCTGCTATAATCTACTCTAATAATTATCTGGAAGTCTCTGCATAATCTGTCTGGTTTTAGAATGACTTTTTTTTTTACCAGGAAGCTGCGATAAACCCATGAAATTTGATATTTCTGTTGTGACAAAGGCATGAAATGCAGGAGCTTTGATCATGAATTGCATGGGCCCTCTGCTTACAGTGTGGCACTCCAGCCAGATGTCACAGAGCTTGTTTTAGCAACACAGAACTCAGTCCTCACTGCTATGGGAACGTTTCACCTGTTTCTGGAGTGCCCTGGGCTTTCTGCATGGGACCCAGGCAGTGGGATTTGCAGAGGGAATCAAATTTTTCCCAGTTGATCCCTTAAGAAGTGATGTTTATTTCCAGGGGAGTTCATCTCTGGGATCTCAGCACCTCTGGGAATTGGGATCCATGTGCCACAACCCTCCAAGCACCTTTAGCATTTTGCCCACAACATGTGAAGTGACTTTTACAATCGGGTCCTGACTGTGCTCCTTCTTTCAGGCTGTCTGCAGAGACTTCAGGAAGGAGCATGCAAAGGTCAGATCTATCCATGCTCCCAGGCAGGCCAACAGCAGGGATATTCTAATAGATCAGCCAGTAATTTATTTCCCTGGAAGAAATAAACGTCTGTACAGGCTGTGCCCAGCCCAGCAGTTGTAAGTGCTCTGCTGGCACAGACAGGAGCTGTGCTTGGAGAAGCCTGGGAGCTGGTTATTATCTCTGGTGAAAGCACCATGTTCCAGCACTTGAAGGAAATCAATACTCTGATGGCATCCAGCCTCCTTCCCAGCCTGCTCCCACAGAGAGCCCCAGGAACCTTCCATGGAGCACAACAGAGTCTCCAAACTATTCGGGCTGAGCCAAGAGCAGTGGGTTAGGCAGAGGTTGGAAGTGGCTTCCACACCCTCCCCCTTCCCCAGCTTTAAGACTGTCCTGATGTTTTCATTTATTGGGGAATTGGAGCAGCGTTGAAGGGACCTTCATGCTGGCACATTTGTACCAGAGCTTGTAGGGCATAAGGAGAAGATCTGTGCAGATGTCTGTGGAGTTTTCCTGCATGGTGCAGGGGAATGGAACATCCTGTGGCTCTGGGGAGGTCTGGGGATTTGTTACACTGCCAGGGTGAATTCCCAGGAATGATAAGGGACCTGCTGGTGAAAACAATTACGGGAGGCTGTGGCCTCAGTGATAAGGGCAATTGCTTAAGGAACAGAAGGACATTACTNAAAAAGAAAAAAAAAAAACCTTTCCACGTCTAATGAAGAATTTATCCATGATTTTTAAGCTACCTGCTTCCATAGCACCACTTCAGTGAGCCTGCAGAGATGAGGGAGCCTTGAACTTCCCTGACCACAACTGGCTGCACATTTTAGGGCAGACACTGAGCTGTTGTTCACTGTCCCAGCCCAGATGTGCACTAGCAATGAGCTATTTTGTCTACTGGCCTGCAGTGGTTGACCCCACACTCCCGGCTGGGGTAGTCGTTGTCCCACTCAGTGCTTCCTGGAGGGTTTGATGCGCCAGGCGAGCGGGGTCCAACACTGTTCTGAAACTCAGACGAAATATGGGAGAAGTCCTGCGGGGTGGAGAGGAAAAGGAAGATTACAGGAGCATACAGAGCAGGAGAACTGCAGATGTAATAACAGTGCATAGTCACATTTACAGGCATGGTCCCCAGAACCTGCCAGTGCAGAGCACAGGAGGAGCCCCAGGGACAGAGGGGGGTCCAAGTCCAGACCTTGGTGTCAATATAGCAACACGTTTTACATCCCTTTTCCCTGTTCTTTTTATCAGGACCCCTTCTTGGGGGTGGGAATGGCTGTGGAGGGCACACAGCCAGAAAAGCTGTTGGGTTTTTTGCAGCCTGGCCACCAAAGCCAGTGTCACACTTCCAGAGAAGCTCAGCTCCTGTGCAGTGCTGAGTTACCCATCCCAGTGTTCGGGAACAAGGGACATCCACACAAACAACGCTGTCCCCATGAGCTGCCGCCACTGGCAATTCAGCAAGGACACTGAGGAGCTGCTTTAGCTGAAAGCTGACCAGTCTTCCCCATTTTTTGGGGGTGGGTTTGATTAAATTTATATCCAGTAAGCAATGTATATAAACCAGATTCATTATATTTACCTGACAAAGAACATGATTTTTTCCAAAATTGCCAAATTAGGGTTCTTTTTTTATTTTTATATAAATAAAAATCACAAAATAAATATATTTTAAAAAGTCACAAAATGCTGCCCTCAGCAGCAGCTCCTACCCCAAAGAGCGATTGTGAGGATCCCCTATATTGCTATCACCAAATTACAGAGGCTGTTTTTCACTGTGCAGAGCTAAAGCCCAATCCCTGAGCTGGAGAAGTCGTAGGGTCATTTAGGTTGGAGGAGACCTCCAAGATCATCGAGTGCAACCATTAACCCAGCACTGCCAAGCCCACCACCAAACCCTGTCCCCATGGACCAAAGCCACACATTTTTTGAATGCTTCCAGGAATGGTGACTCCACCACTTCTCTGGGCCTGATACCCTTTCAACAAAGAAATTTTCCTTGATCTTCCATCTAAACATTCTCTAGCACAACCTGAGGCCAATTCTTCCTGTGCTGTCCCTGTTCCCTGGGCGCAGAGCCCGACCCCCCCCAGCTGCCCCCCCCGGCTGCCCCCTCCTGTCAGGGAGTTGTGCAGAGCCACAAGGTCCCCCCGAGCCTCCTTTTCTCCAGGCTGAGCCCCTTTCCCAGCTCCCTCAGCCGCTCCTGGTTCTCCATTCCCTTCTCTGGGAAGACTCCCTTGGAGACAACACCAACACCCAAAAGCCCCAAACCCACGAGACCCCTGAGCACGCACCTGCTGGCCAGGAGGCGAGGCGTTCATGGGGGGCTGTACCTGTAGTGCCATGGGGGGGGACAGGAGGGGCTGCTGGGGGACCTGCTGCATGCTGAGGGGCTGGCCAAGCAGCGAGCTCTGCGGGTGGTGCAAGGACAGCTGCTGGTGGAGCGGGGGGCTGATCTGGAAGGAGGGTGGGGGGGAGGCACTGATGCTGGGAAGCAGGGGCTTGGAGGGCAGGGTCCGGGACAGCCCGGCATGGGGGTGGCCACGGTAGCTCTGCAGGTCCGATGGGGACAGGAAGGAGCCCAGGCCGGGGTAGGGCGAGGAAGCCTGTGGAGGCATCGGGTACATGGGCTGCTTGGGGGGGATCATCTTGGAAGGGGGGTTGCTCTGGGTGCTTTTCGTCTCCCCCTGGTCAGCAGAGCTCTGAGGGAAAACAGAATGGAAGGTGGTGAGGAAGGGAAAGAGGAAACATTGATGCATCCCGAGATACCCATCTGTCCAGATGAGCTCCACACGGATCCTGCTCCTCTCCCACCTGCCAGCAGGTGAACTCCTAGCCCTGCAGCAGCCGGGTGGCCACAGGCTGGGTGCAGCACCTGTATCTGGAAAACTAAAGCCCAGGAACTCAGCCGTGTCTTTGGCAGAGCCTGGAGCATCAGGGAGAGTGAACCAGTGCAGACACAAGCTGCCCACCAGGAGCTCACTGCTTTGGGTGGGTGGCAAATCCCCGCTGCTTCCAACAGAGTACAAACGGGTCTACAAACCCTCTGCTTTCCCCACCATGTGCATTCCTGCAGCCCTGGTGGGTCTGTAGTGCACGGGACAGTAATGGCCTCACTTTGGCAGGAAGAAGAGAAGGACAAAGGGAAGTTTTCTGGGTTGGACAATGAGGGTTTTGTCCTGTGATGGGCTCTGCAGTGATACTCCTGATCCTTCCTCACCCAGCAGCCAGCACCACACTCTGCTGCTTTGCTCAAAACAAAGTTTTGCAGAAGAGCAGCTGGAGAACTTGGGGAAGAAAATGAAGCCCCAGAGCACATGCCTCCATGACTTCCATGCCTTCCCTGACTCCTGCCCTACACTGCTGCGAGGCACGTCCAAAGCAAGACCCTCAGAGGCTTCCAGAGCGACTGACAAGAGTTTTAAATCCCCAACAAGTCCTTCCCGTCCCCTTTTTCTGTCCTTGCTGCTGTTCTGTTGAGAAGTTGGCAGCTGCCAGTCTGCACAGGGGCTCGGAGCCTTTCCAGCTCAGCACCACCACACAGATCCTGCAGATGACAGGTGATTTGGGAGATCACATTATTTCCCAAGGCAGCTGAATGTGATGATTAAGCTCTGAGGATGTGGTGTGGTACCAAAGAGAAGATTTGAAAGGAGACCACTCACTACCCAAGGGCAGCATTACCCCTGAGCCAGGAAGATTTTGAGCTCCACAGGAGCTACCCCAAATTCACAGGCAGAAAATGCCTGTGTCCCCTCTCTGGAGGTGTGGAGGACGGCAAGCTATGAGGTCCCTTGGGATGGGCATCCATGTCTAGGAGACTGGGCCCATCACTGCTCCCCAGTGTGGTCTTGCAGCACTGGGAGTCCCTGTATGAGTCTGAAATGCCCTGAAATTTCGCTGTTAGGCACTGGAATGGGATCTCTGTGTTTGGCCTGGCTGTGGTGTGTTCAGCACCCATATGCTTGCATCTCATCAACCCACAGTTATGGGTCTTACTCCATAAAACTTCCTAAAATCTCCGTAAAACTCCCTGAAAATCTGTCCTAGGCTGAGCATGCACAGGAGAAGCAACACCTAGGGTCCTGAGCAGGTGGGACAGCCCGAGTGCATGGAGCAGGGTGCAGCAGGATGCTGGTACCAGTGAGCCCAGTACTGGATGTCACCTTCCCCTGTGCCAGTCCCTGATGTCACCTCATCCTCCTGACCCCTTTGCTGCACTCACACCCTGAAAGCGGTCAAGGAACACTGGGAACAGGCAGCAGGGACCCCTTTTCCCCACCCAGGGACACTGGTAAAACCTCCCCTGCTGCTGAACCCATCCAAAGTGGGGTCTCACTGCAGGGCGCTAAAGGCAGATGACAGCCCAGCTCCTGCCCTAACCGTGCTGCAGAGCCCCTCTTTCAGCCCCTTGGGGAGGTGCTAATGCTGGTATCAGTTCTGATATCAAAATTACACAGTATTTCTGATAAATTTGCTCCTCCCTGGGGGCTGCTCTGAGTTGTAACACTTCCCTGAGCATGGCTGTACCTTGGAGACAAGGCTGGCCCGGTACGCGGCCAGGGCTTTCAGGTACTCCTTCTTGGCAGCTTCTGTTTTCCTCTTGTATGCCTGAAAGGAGCAAAGAATGAATAATCATTAATAGAGGGAACAGGGGGCTGCTGGGCTTGGCTGCACCCCACCTGCTCAGTGGGACCCCCCTTCACTGGGGCCGTGTGCATGAAAAACTCAGTTCTGCTGCAGGGGAATTTATCCCAAACCAAGAAAATGAAGCCCCTGGTTTGGACCGTGCTGGGATTTTTGGAGGCGTCTCTGGTCAGAGTGGTCTGTGTGTTTAGACAGGTATTTAAGAAGAGAGACAGTCTGATTTTATAAGGTGAACACAGCGAAATCCCTTCCCAACAGGAAGCAGCGTAAAGAGTGATCCAGGCTCTTGGAAGAGCAAGACAAAAGCCAAAACCCTCGAATGACAGGACTATCTTTAAAGTCCCTTCCAACTCAATCCATTCTATGATTCTGTGATGATGACTAGCTTAAAAACAGGTGAGACAGTCAGAATTCCTAAACTATCTATTGGTTTTCTTGGCTTTCCCAATATTAATTCTTTAGAGTTGACAACTCCAGCTCTTCTCTGCAGCCTGGACAGCTGAAAACTGCTTTCTTATCTTATAAAAGCTGAGATTTTCATCTCATCTCATGACTTGGTGAGCTGGAGCTTGCAGGGAAGCAGGAAAGTTTGATTCGCTAAGGAAAAAAAAAGATTTGGAAGAGTGAATTAGGATTTATTCTTCCATCTCTCCCCATAATGAGAGATACCTCTTGATCATGTCAGTGCTGGTCCCTTCCTGCCTGAATCCTGGTCCTCCACGTGGAGATGAAGACCTTCAATAAAACAGTGGTGTGACCCAGCCTGTCCCCAGCAGTGAGTCCCTGAAGGGTTGCACAGATTAACTGAGTAAGTGAGAGGAGTATTTTAAAATGGAATAAAAATTTCAGGATAAAGGCAGAAACTCCCAGGAAAAATACCCACCAACCCTCTTCTCCACTGGACACTCAAAGCCTTCCTCAAGTGATGCACTGAGAGTTGATTTCAATTAGAACATATTTTCATGTATTTAATTCAGCTTTAAAACTGACACCAGCTTTCAGCAACTGAAACACTGAAGCCTCGTGGGCACATCCTCTCTCCAGGATGATTTAGGCTGGATATTGGGAAAAATTTCTTCATGGAAAGGGTTGCCCATCCCCAGAACAGGTTGCCCAGGGAAGTGGTGGAGTCACCATTCCTGGAGGTGTTTAAAAGACCTACAGGTGTGGCACTTGGGGACATGGTGGCCTTGGCAGTGCTGGGGAAACAGTTGGACAGGATGATCTCAACCAGTTGGACAGGATGATTGTTTTGGTCTTTTCCAACCAAAACAATTCCACAATTCTCTGATTGAGCTCATTTCCGCTACAAATTTCCATGGCCGTGGCAGCACCCCAGACTGCCTCCCAACACTGACATCTGAAGGGAGAGTAACCTTCCAGCAGTTGAACTGAATGTGAATTTAAAATCAGTACAGATAAATCCTGTTAAAAATGGATTGAAAGCCTTATTTTCATTGCTAAATCACAGCAATGAGTTCTGTAATGAAACGTTTTGACTTGACACACTGGAGGTCTCAGACGGCAATTTTCTGAAATGGACCATTTCCCTAAGTTTGTCTTTGGCTTTATGGTATTCAGGAAATATTGTATTTGCTCCATTCAGAACAAAATTACTTTTCAAAATGTCAGCCTGAAGAAGAGTTTGCCTGTGAAAAGTAACTATTTCTTCAAACTGTATCAGTTCCCTTAATAAAAGCTATTACCTCTCTCTACAATCTCCACATCTTTTATTATAGAATCAAAGACAGTTTGGGTTGGAAGGGACCTTAAAACTCATCCAGCTCCATCCCCCTGCCATGAGCAGGGACACCTTCCACTGGAGCAGCTTTGTGCCCATCACAGCAACACAGAGTTTACTGTATCTAGCAGCTCTGCTGCTGGATGCTCTGAAACGTGGTACCTGATGACCTCACAACAATGAAATAAGAATTCCCATATCTCAGGCCAGTGTTTAAGAGTGGTCACAGCTGGATGCTGATCTATGGAGAAAACATTTAATTGTTTTTCCTCTATAACAGCAAAATACAAGTGTGGTTTTACCACTTTTTTTTTTTCCAGGATGGTTGGAAAACAAAGTATTCAGAGATATGCAGAGACAAATTCATTATTAGCAAGACTTGCCTGGAGAAAAACCTGCAATTTCTGGACAGTGAGAGGGCAGGTAAATGAGACTTCCTAAACCTGAATGCAAATAAATGAATAACCAATGAAGTCTGTGCCTATCTTCATCCCCATCACTCGCTTTTCCAGCTTAACCCTTTTTTATGCCACTCTTCATCTGTCCTTGTGGATCTCCCGCATTTGGGATGTGCTGCTGGGTGGGGTCTGGTGCAGCAGGACTGGGAAGGGGCAGCCAAGTGGCTCATTCTGTTGAAGGGAGAGGGGATTACTCCAGGCAGGAGCCTCTGTGTTCCTTGGGCCAGCCCTGGCTCAAGCCTGGCCATGACCAGGGCTGACAAGGGGTGAGCTCGGGGATTGCGCTCGCTGATGTTTCTCTGGTGAACTGGAAGCTCTGGAAGATTCCTGGTGGATTATCTGGGTTTTAATCATAGAATCCCAGAATGGTTTGGGTTGGAAGGGACCATTTTGATCCACCCCTGCCATGGGCAGGGACATCTTCTGCTATCCCAGCTTGCTCCAAGCCCCATCCAGCCTTGCCTTGGACACTTCCAGGGATCCAGGGGCAGCCACAGCTTCTCTGGGCACCCTGTGCCATCACCCTCATTGTAAAGAGCCACCCCTAAGGGTCTCCTGATGGGAATTTTGCAGTCCTGCCCTGCACACGAGGGTTTTCTGCCTCCACACAGGGCTCCGTCAAGGACATTGAGCTGTCTGTTCCCAGGGAATCACCACGCTGATGTGGGATCTGAACAAAACTCTTCACAAATCCTGTGTGTAAAGGCAGCTCTAGTGCAGCATTTATAACCTTTAAAATTTTAATTTAAACATTGACAAAACCACGTTACTTTCTAATTAAATCCCATTTTCTCCCAGGGATTTTAATTTTGAAGTAATTTATCAGATTTAAGGATCCTCAAAACATTTTGTGTGTTTTTCTTCCTACCCTGCCATGCCTACTGATTTATTTTCCTTATTCATTAGCAGGAGGATTCATTAGTCATTAAGTGAGTGGGTGGGTTGGGGGGGGGGGAGGAAGCAAAAATGGTTCATGATTATGAAAACAAAAAATCAGAGCTGTAAGAAGCATATGTTGGGATCATAATCCTGACACCTCTGTGTCTCAGCAAAGCAACCAGTAATTGTACCATAATGAAATGTCCTTGTTTGATAACCAGTTAATTAGAGAAGACAATTATTGCAAACCCCACTGACGCCCACGAGCAGCTCTTTGTCACGCAGGCACTGAGTGACAGCCGGAGCTGTTATCTGTAACTCTCTGCATCCCAGCCCTCCTGCTCCAGCAGGAACGCTGCTTCCCAAGCCTGGGGAATGACGGGAAGAACTCAAACTCTCCCCCCAAAAACAAAGGGGCACACTGACCCCAAGTGGGAAGGTCTCTGCTGCAATCCCAGGTGGAGTTTGGGGTGTTTTGCTTCAAAAAAGAGGTAAAACACCAGGAGAGGAGAGATAGGAAGTGCAGGAAAGGTCTCCAGGAGGAAAGCTGGGAGGGAAGACCAGGAGGAGCCACCACAATGCAGCAAAGGAGGCCCGGAGTGATCCTCTGCATGTAGGAAAAGAGGAAAAATAGGCTTAAATTGTACCAAGGGAAATGTTGGGTAGGCACCGAGAAGCCTTGTGAGCAGTAAGGATAATTAAGCATGGGAAGACATTGCCTGGGGAGATGTGTAATCTCCACCACTGAGGATTTAAGAACAGATTAGGAACATATCCATCAGGAATGGCTTAAGTAGAGATGATCCTGACTTCAGGCAGCAGTATGGTCTGGTTGACCTCTTAAGTCCCTCCTTGCCCTCCTTTCTATGATTCCATGACTGAGTTTTTTTCTTCTCCTGAATCTGTTCATTTGGGTTTTATTCTGCTTGTCTGAAGGGTTTTTCTTGTAACCATTATACACTTCCCTGCAAGATACTGAGTCTTGAGATCACCATAACTTATGGCTTATTCACAAGATGACTCAAAGCAGGTCCTCCCTGCCACATTCACCCTTCTCTCCACATATCCTTCCCACAGTCATTGGAAAGGCAAATAGGAAACATGGGCACGTTATCCTTATTCCTTCCCAGGTCCTTCTCGCCTCCTTGCACCCCGCTCTGTATCCCCTTCTTGGGCAAGACTTATTCTGTCGCTGCCACCACTGAAACCAACCAACACAAGCTACACTTTCAGATTAAAACCTGTGGTCTGGATTGTAAGTCTTGAGGTCAACATCCCTGAGAATACCTACAGGGAAGACCCTGGCTGTGGGAAGTATTTGCACGGTTTCAGGAGAGTTCCTGCTTTATCCTGGTGGAGACACAATGCTGTGAAGCAATTCCTTTGGAGAATGAATGGAGAAGGCTGTAGTGAAGCAGGAATTACCACTGGTTAAAGCATCCTGAGAGATTCCTGCTCTCCACTGCCTCAACTTCATGGGGTGTAAGTCATCCCTCGCTCCATGTGAGGGCACAAATGTGTTCCCAGGAGGATCCACTAAAGATTCCGAAGGGAACAGGAGGGTGACAGATCCAAACCCTAACCTCCGATGAAAACCACACACCATTCACCTTCCAAACCTCTGATCTTGCTCTCCAAAAAGAAAAGTAACACTCGTGGAGCTGTTAAGAGCCCATCTGACCTTTCACATCCTCCCCATTGTTAGCCTGCTCTCCACCAGATCTCTCCTGAAGCCTTGTTTGGGATTGGTGCTTTGATCCCTCGCTGATGCATGGCTTTCCTCAATGCCCAGATGATGCTGAAACCTCCTTCCAGGCCAGGGCAACTGCTTGGACCCTCCCAGCCCCTCGCTGCCAGGGCTTTGGGGCTGCAGGAGGAAACTTCATCCCGTGGTGGCTCTGGCGCTGACAGCTGGGTACAAAGCTGGAACTGGGCAGTTTGTAGCGTGGCTGTTCCCATGGGATCTCTCCCCTCTGGTGGCTCTTCCATAAAACAACCTTACAGCTGGCCCACGATACCTCTGTCCCACTGCAGTCACCTGCAGTGCCCTGTCAGCAGCTGATGTATCAGGTTCAGTGAGCAGATGGATCAGATTAAATGGGTGATCTATTACTTTCTGCTGAGCAGGCAATTCTTCTGCTGGGTAGTTTACCCCTGGAGTATGACTTTATCCCCGGAGCTGTGTTGTTCTCCAGGCTGTGCATTTGTATGCTTGAAAATCCCAATTGCATTCGGCTGTGGAGTCACTCAGCATTACTGAACTGCTCCTGGTGAAGCATGAGCAAGAACTCATCTCTGGTACCTTTGTGTCCTCAGGGAGCACCCAGGCTCAAAAACTCAACTGAAAATGCTGGTTTTGCCTAATCTTTGCTCATTTCAGATGGGAAGTCCTGTGTTAGCCAAGGGTTCACTCAGCAGATTGCTCAGGAGCTCCTTGATTCCTCTGCTCTTGGTTCCCAGGGTCTAAGGAAACACCAGTGCTTTGACTTTGTGGCTGGATTTGATGAAAGAAAGAAGCTGGTTCCAGAGCAACTGCCACCTTGGCACTGATCTCTGTGCTCTCCATCCTTGCCTGGCTC
>VYZQ01041425.1:0-29032 GCA_013400655.1 Mystacornis crossleyi | reverse complement strand
GGGATCAGAGCCGTCCTTTCCTCACCCCTCTGAATGCCTGGAAGGTGTGATTTTCACAGTGTATTGGGGGTGTTGTGTCCTCCTCCTTGTTTCTAAGCATGGTGACAGATGGACCAGGCACTTTATGTAGCTTTTACTGCTGGAGTCCTCAAAACAGATATTTCCTAATGTTGCTGTTATTGTGGCTTTGTGCTGCTTTCTGTGGCTTTGGGACTTTCAATTTGTGGATGTTTAACCAAAGCTCACAGTTACGTTATGTCAGGAAGGATATAATGGAAAGCCAATTTGGGGGTGTATCTCTCCCTATGCTTTCCTGCTTTGGGTGCTCACACACTTCTTGCTTGCTCTCTTCTGTTGTTGGGAGATTGTTCCTTGGGGAAACGTGAAGCTTGACTGGCCAGATCCCTGAGCAACCTGATCTAAATAGACCTGCTTGGGCAGGTGGCTGGGTTAGATGAGCTCCAGAAGACCCTTCCATGCAAAGAATTCAAATGATCTTTTATGAAGTATTATCATCCAAAATTTTTGTTTTGGGCAGTGAGTCGCCAGATAGTTTGCATCTGCTGTCCAAGCAGGTTGAAGAGCTTTAGCTGAAAAGTAAATGTTTCTCTTGTGAAAACACTTTGGATTTGATTGCAGTCTATGAACTGGAAGAACTGTTGAGTGGGAGATGCTTTGTGTGCTGTCTTTCTCTAAAAGACCCGTTCAGTAGCTCACACGTAGGCTCTGCCTGCCAAGGTGAGCCTTTGCATCTTCCAGCCAGAGAGAGCTGAGCCAAGGCTGGGGCCAGCATGGTGTGCCAAGCTTTGGGAGCCATCTGCTACATGTCTGGGACTTGGGCAGTTGGCACTGCTGCCAACAGGTACTGCTCTCTTTCTGTGAGTTGTCACTTTCTTCTGAGTTCTGTTGCCATAATTAATGAAATTAATACTTCATCAGGTCTGTCTGTTTGTTCTACATCTTAGGAATAAAGTGGTGGGAATGGAGTGCTGTTTTCCAACGTGATGCGCGCAGTGCAGCTCTGGGGCCTGTTTTGATACTATTATTTCAGCAGAAAAATTCTGCTTCATGTTAAGCAGAGCAAAACCTTGCAGAGGAACCTTTCAAATACCCACCCAGGTAGCTGTCAGTGCGTGCCAATCCATAGCGCAGCCAGGATTAGCTGGAGCAGAGGCTGAGGGGAGTAGCATATCCAGAACTGTGCATCCAGTAATACCCATATCTATATGGTAATTCAGTTAATACATGCAGTAATTGTATTTCCAGTCTTACGTAAGTTCTTTTGAAACGTACTTTCCCACTTCGAAATAATCTGAATTGTATAAATGAACAGATAAATCTGTGTGTTTCCCCTCACATCTATAAAACATTTGTCAAGCTAATACTTGCAAATGTTTTTGCTAATATATTTGCAAAGCTACAGTAGAGCTTTTTCTTTCCTTCTGACAAAAGCTGTGCCAATCAAAGCTCCAGTGGTGCCTGGGAATTGGTGAGGTGAAGGCAGTAAACAGGGGAGATGAAAGGTGCTGCTTGTCTTCACACACTGCCACAGGAAGTGTTTTCATTAATGTGCTTTGAGGAGAGACAAGAATCTGTGTAAAGCTTTTAAAACTGCTCTTTCACTTCATTTTACTGTACTTTCAACTGAGATCAAATGGGGCAGGGATGGTGGTTCCATATGCTCCAGTCACAGCCCGGGGTTGTGTTACCCATCCAAGTCAGACGGACGACTCCAGTGCTTTGGGATGGTGTGGGAATGGCAGTGATGTCCTGGGGCTTCCCTCACCCCTTTCCCTACCAGAGACAGGGAGATAACTGTGTACCACCCACTCCCCTTGGGGAAAAGGAGACACTGAGAATCGGGAATTAAATTGAGGCATTTGGCTCTTTTGCTTGTAGCTTTTCTTGGCTTATGAGCACTCGCAGCTTAGTAGGAATCTGTTGCGTAAAAATGTCAGCTGGGTAAAATAACACGGCTGCAAAGTTACGGTAAAGGATTACTGCAATTAGATTTTTTTGTAGATCTGTTTAGAATACAAATACGCTGTTAATAGGCTGCAGTTGCCTTCCCAAAGTGCAGCTGCTTGATTTCTTTTATAGAAAATAATAAACAAAAATCCAGTAATTTGCTCTGCTTCACGTATGTTCACCGCACTTGAAATAATTAAGTTGCAGTAAATAAGACTTGGGGATGTTTCGGGTTTTATTCCAGATCATTTTTGTGCATTTCATGATGAAGGGTTGGGTAGATTTGCAGATACTCCCTCGGGGAGGGGGTGCTGGGCCAGGCAGAGCCCGTGGCCTTGGTGATCAGGAGCAGCCAAAACGTGTAAAAGGCATTAAACATTTCAGGATCAATATGCAGAGTTCACAGCTGAGAGGATGAAAAAAGCAAAACCAACCACGGCTTGTTGTGGAGGTGGGACAAATGGAGAGTTTTATCCACTGCTCAGTGTAAAGAAGAAGGAGCTATGACTCCACAACACGTGTTCGAGTTTCTGCTTAAACTGCCATCCTGATGGGCACAGGTCTGGGATGTAATTTCTTTGCTTCTTTTTCTAACTTGCACAGTTAAAATGGTGCTCATTTGAATATTGGAGCTGATCTGGATATCAAATTTAAATTTCTGCATCTGCAAATATTATATACATTTTTACCAGTGCCGGATCTGCCAAGTCTTCCTGAACTCTGGTGCAGTAACATACTGGTTTTGTGAGCCATGTTATGTATTATTTCTTTTATATGGCTCATTCATTGAGGATACAATTTTGATATTTTTGATGGGTTCTGTAATTTTTAAATGGTCCCGATGCTGTGCTGTTGTCACTGACCAGAGTGGGCATCTCTCAGGGCTTTAGCTTTGCACTTTGCAGCTTTTAGTGTGGGCTTCTCAAACACAGACACAAACCCTTATGCTCAGTGGAAATCCAAGAAAACTGGGGATACTGCTGGCTCTCTCTTATTTCCTCAGCTTCCCCAGGCTATTACCTTGGTACTGGTATGACTAAAATCTGCCCCAGCTTTCCATGTCATCGAGGCCACCTGCTGCATCCCTCTTTTCCTGTGACTGGTGATGTGCCTGTCATCCCACTCTATCCCCTTCTGCTAAAAAACTCTCAATTTGGGGCTCTCTAGTTGGCCAGCTCACTTTTTCAGGAGTGTTACGAGTTAAATTTGTGAGGGGCAGGTTTTATTGCACCTGATTTATCCCCAGGTTAAACCACAACAGCACTTAATGAACTCTGCAAATAATGTTGAATTTTATGGGATAGAAAACGAGCGCAAATATGTTCTTAAAATAAGGTTCTTGGTAACGTTGTAGCATGTTTATAGTAGGGTGTATGTGCATCATTTCCACTTTTCTAGTGTTCCTGTTTTTTCACTACTGCCCTGAAAGATCAATAAAACCCTCATTACCACGTTGCTAAGGTCATTATAATTTTATGTATTGTGGATCAGTGGTGTGATTGGGCAGTGGCTGGTAGGAAACCAGAGAAGAGAATGGCTGTACAGTTAGTTGTGCCAAGTGTACAGAATTTACTGATTATCTTGATCTTTCTGCACTAGTCCCCTAACTTAGGGACCCTCGAATCAAGTGCTGAACTTGTATTTGTTTTCCTTCTCCCCTTCCTCCTTCCCTCTATCCCCCCGGGCAGCTCTGTGGTGCTGGCAGAGGTTACTGGTTGTGCTTTTCCTCCAGGAGTTGTTGAGCCGAGGAGCAAATGCTGGTGTCCCTGTGTTGTGAGAGGGAGGTGTTGGAGCTGACTCTGGGGGAGCTTTGCTGGTGTTGGTTCTTTGGTGCTCCCCAGCATCTGCTCTCAGCTGCTGTCACGGAATGCTGAGTTAAAGGAATTCCATTTGCTCTGATCCAATGCTGCTGTTGTGTTTGCAGGTACTCTTAGATATTCCTTGCTTGATCTGACATTAAAGGTATTTCTAAAGTATTTTTTTCCTCTTTCATGAAGTGTGACAAAGGTCTTCATCTTTAGGAGGCCACTGGAAATGATGTTCAGCAACTTTCCATTTAGTTCTTCTTTGCATCTTTTTTTTCATGTTTGTCCTTTTTTTCATTTTGGGCTTCCTATAGAAACCAAGTTTTTTTCTTTTCCTCCCAATATTTCTTCCTGTGTGGCTTTTCTGACCATTGCTGTGATTGGAGCCCCCTGACTTGGTAACGGCATTCCCCCTGCCCTTCACACTTGTGAGCATCCCTTGGCATCTCTGTGGTCCCTCTGGAGCCCTGGATTGAAGAGGTGGCCTGGGGGAGGGAGATCATTCACTGAGTGCAAAGCTTGCCTCACTTAAAGAGCATCTTAAACTGAATCAGTTCTATTGGGTGCCCCATAACCTCGTTGGCATCTGAGAAGTGGTAAAATTGCTTTCCCCTTGGTGCACAGTTCTTGGATGCTGCAGCATGTTTACACTTGGGAAATATTTAAGTAATTGGTTTCAGCAAATAAATCTCTTGTGATGTGCAGGGATTTTTTTCTGTATCTATATTCTAAACCATTTTTGAAATACCGGTCTGGCAAAGAAATCCACCCTGTCTGAAGTGAGGAATCTGCTCCCTGGTTATCTGGGCTTGGTTTCCAAGGGCAAGGCATCTCCACAGGGAGTTCAAGATCTTGTCTGGCCCTGGGAGGGTTTGGGGAACCAGCTGCTCGTGTCTGAGCAGGGTGGTTTGAGTGGAGCCCAGGCAGGGGCAGTAGGGCAGGATGAGCAACCTCCTTGCATGGTGTGCAGTGTGTATTTTGAGCCTTACAAGTGGGTTTTCTGTTTGTCCTTAACCCGTGGAAAGCCACTGTCTTTCACATCTCTGAAGAGGTAAATTAGGTGTCTGAGTGCTCGGAAGAGTGGAACTCTGGGAGAGGAAATCCATTACTCCAGGAAAAAATAGAAATTCCTCTTCACCTGCTCTAACAACTGTAGTGTTGTCAGGAGCCAACATCTGGGAGCTATTTCTGGGGAAAAGGCAAAGTACTATTGTTCACTGGGGGAACAGAGATGCATTTTCTTCCTTTTGTAGGTGTCTTTACAGTGCCCTCTAGTAAACTTGTGGAGAAATGCTGGAGGGATATTTTTCAGCCCAAGTGGAGAAAATAATGAAAATAGTTCCTGGAAGAATTAAAAATTAAATAAATAGTGGAGCTCTGGTCCCCTGGGACTGAGGTGCCTTGTGAAAGAAGCACTGCTGATATTAAAAGCTGATAGTTGCTTGAAATGAGAGAAATGGCTTTAGTAATTCCACAGAAAAGGGAAAAGGCAGATAAAATCGTTTAAGCTCTCTTTCTGAAATGGTTACGAGAAGGAAATTTGCAGTTAGGACCTTCAGAGAAGTTCCCTCATTGGCTTAATTCAAATATATAGTGTTAGATGGTCCGACTTGTGTTTCCTTTGATTTATAAAAGCAAAATGGCCTTGAAAGAGTGTTCCTTACACAAGGTAAGAGGTTTGTGGGGCTCAGCTTCTGCATGCGAATTCCGTGAAACCCAAGGATATTTTTAAACAACCTGAAAGAAACCCACATTTTTGGGCTTGGTGCTTTTAAAGGATTTCTTTTCCTGGCACACCAGGAGGAACAAAAAGTGCACCAGAAGTTGTTTTTGAAGCACGGCTGGTAGGCAGCATTTTATTTTCCTTTTTTTGAGTGTGGGTTTAAGGCAGATGAAGAAATTCTTGTGAGTAGGAAACAGTTTAAGAGTGGGAATATGGACTGGACATGAGGAGCACCTCCTTGGTGGGGATTTTTTTGGGACAAGTTGCACAAGGGTACCACAAGAAGTGGTTCCAGTGCGTCCTGCTTTAGCGGGGGAGGAGTTGGTGCCATCTATTCTCCTGTGGTTTTCCAAGCTGAACAGAACTGCAGCCCCACAGTAAAGGGACAGAGAGGTTGTGACCTGGTGTGACAGTGCTTGGGAGCAGCTGCTGAAGGGCACAGCACCTGGGACAATTAACTGTAAATAATAAAATCACTTCCACATGTTCCAAATCCAGGTGAAAATGCCCGACTCTCTGGAGGTGTTTGAAAGGCCATGGAACTGAGCAGCAGATAAATGCATCTCCACAGACATCTGATCTTGGAGATGACAGTCTGTGTTTGGATTTGCCTACTGATCATTATTGTGTTTTTCTTGCCATTATTTAATAATGTATGAGGTGATGGTATCACTTACAGAGGGAGTGGTTGGAGTGGATGCAGGGATGCTTCCTTGCAGTGATTTATTACAGACACACCACACCATTTGGAGACTTCTTCATTCTATTCCTGCACACTTTTTTAATGGGCTAATTCTTTAAAATACAATTTTGTCTGTTCAAGAAGTCCAGTTAAGATTAAGCCAACAGTAATTTGTTATTTAGCAAACAAAAGCTAACAGGGAATATAAACAGAGCTCTAAAGGCATCATTGCAAAATATGGTTTACTTTGCTTGACTGGTTCTTTGTTTATTGACTGTGCTGTGTGGATACTCCCGAGTTACTAAGGCTGAGTCCTGAAACATATAATCTCTCTCTGTGTTACAATAATGCTGTAATGTCTTGATTTTTGTGTTCTTTTTGGTGCATGATGTCAAAAACCTTCTCAGCTCAGTAACATCATGGAATCTGGGAATGGTTTGGGTTGGAAAGGACTTGAAGGATTATCCAGTCCCACCCCTGCCATGGGCAGGGACACCTTCCACTATCCCAGGGTGCTCCAAGCCCCATCCCAGCTGGCCTTGGACACTTTGAGGGATCCAGGGGCAGCCACAGCTCCTCTGGGAACTTGGTCCAGGGCCTCAGCACACTCACAGGGCGGAATTTCTTCCACATGTGCTTCTCCATCCTGAAAGGATCTCTCTCCCTTGGGGATTTCAGAACAGCCCTTTCGCTTGTGGGCGGGGTGGATGGGGGGGGTGGGGTGTGAAATCTGAGGCACCACAGCATTCCTCAAGTGTTGCAGTGGGGTGGCTGCAACCTTTGCCTGGGAGACAGCCTTGGCCCGTGGAAGAATCAAGGAGACGATATTTGATAGATGTTTTCAGATTTTATTCTCCCAGCCGCACATGGCTGGAGCCTGGCAGGGACTCCAGTGGCGACTCCCCTCAGGAACAACCCTAGAACAACTCCCTGAGACTCCCGTGGACACCCCCTAAGTACAGAACTCCCGTGGGCTACATTCAAAGTGACCAATAGGGGACAGGATTTTGGGTACACATGACCAAGGGAACAGGGAGAGGGAGACCCCATGCCCCACCACACGTCCACCTATGCCCATTTCCCCCAGGGGAAGAGAGGGTGAGCCCCAACACTCAAGCACCATTCCTAGCCCACAATTTGCAAGGATGCTGGATGAAGAGGAGTTACTCTTTGTGATGGATATCTTTGTTACAGTGTATTAAGTCATCAGAGGAGGAAATCTGCTTGAGCTGAAGGAGAAAGGAATCGACTAAGTCTGGGAAAATCTGGATTTATACAAGGCATTACTTATCTTGTAATGTTCCATCACTTGCTCTGCCAGGTTCCACTGTCAGCGCACCGCTGGAGTTATGGAAGTACCAGCAGGATTTATACTGTACTCTGCAGTCAGGGGTAGCTCTTACACTCCCGCTTTTTTTTCTTTTTTTCTTGATGCGTAAGTGCAATTTAATTTTTGTCTGGTACAATTTGTGGATTGCAGAGTCTTTGTGAAGCAGGAGCTGAAGTGGTATTTAGAGAACACAGTTTACAAATGTGACCTTGGTTTTTGAGTGTGGTGAACTTGCTAAGCACCGTATGTATGGTCGGGCTTTGGAATTGCTTTATGAAAGTAAAATCTAAAGATGGTTGGCTGGTGTGTATTGCTGTCATAGTTTAATTTGGTCAGGTGGTCTATAATCTCTATTTCCTAAAAGAGAAAAATGTAATATTAAGCAGAAAATACATCTTTGTCTAACCATTGGTACATTGTACTATCATAGAGAAATTTTGCATTTTGGGAAGTGCAAAATGCTTCTGATGTTGTCAAGTGAAATAAATTACCAAGCTGATAATATTTACATTTATTTAGAGATTACCACATGTACCAATTTGCCCACATAGATAACGTGCTCCTTAGCCATGAATATGTGAACAAAACCACAGAACAAGTTCCCTGTGAACTCGTGCTGGCAGCCTGCAGGGAATGGTGTGGGGAACATCTTCACTTAAGCTACATCTGGCTGATTCTGGAGGCAGTTTTTTGTAATGATGAGGGTTAGGAAGGACATGACACTGTCTTTAAGATTACAGAGGCCATTGGGAACTTTAATTAAATTCGGGGGAAAAACCTTTTAAAAGTGCAATCCTGCAGCCAGAGAGCTTGGAACTTTTATCACTGACTCACAGTACACGAGAAGGGGCTGTATAACAGTTCCTGCCAGTCTGATCAGGATTCCAGATGCTTCTGTTTTACATGTCAGGTTTGAAGGGTATCATATCCCTACTCCTAAATTGCCTTGGAGTCAGAAGGATGGATATCACCCCTGCTACCATGTCATTCCTCAGCTCTGAACAGTGAGTGATCTTTCTTCATCAAAGCCTGGTTTGACTCCTTCCAAACCAAAGCCTGACTGCTGATCTCAAGTCAGCTAATTGTGATGTAAGGTGAGTTTGGCTGCCTTAATTTATCATCCTGTTTGGAAAAAAGAGTTCTGAAATGATACACCTGTGCTTCACATTTTCCTTCTGGATGGTGGTTGTGTTTTGGACTTGTAAAATGGGATGTGGTTTCTCTCCAAAGTGAAGTAAAATGTGGTGTTGGAGTCCTTTGCTTGGGATGCAGCTGATGCTCATCCTCGGGAGAACATCAGAACTGAAGAGTTCTGGTGGCAGCACCAAATCCAAGTCAGGTCTGTGGCACTGCTGGTAAAAATCTCAAGACACATTGCTGTGCACCAGTTTGAGGTGATTTATGTGGAGTCAGTAGGACTGAGATCAGAGTGGTTTTGTCTGGAGTTATTTTCCTAAGTGCTGTAATTTCTGACGAGCTTGTGGCATGCGGTTGTTAAAGGACACATTTCAGTGATTTAAGGAGGATATTGGAATGCTTGTATCTTCCAGAAATTAACTGGATAACGAAGCACTTGTGCAGCTGCTTGGCATTTACTGTTCTACACATTGCTCACCCGAGGCCTTATAAAGATGCACCTCTGCACAGAAGAGGGTGTAGGACAGGCTGGAAGCACTTCATGGTTAAATACTGTCAGATCACTGACAGCGGTGGGTTTTGCCTTGGCTGAAACAGTGTCAGAACTGATGGTTAATTGTGAGAATTTGAGGAGAGAGGAGCTACAAGGAGGACTAGGACACCCCAGAGTATTTTCAGTAGTAGAGGGTAGGAATGTACAAAAGCAGTCATCCGGGCATCAGTTCCTGGACAAATTGGGTGAGGTGAACAAGCTTTGATTTCCCTAATTTAGAATCACAGAATCCTGGCATGGTGTGGGTTGGCAGGGACCTTAAAGGCCATCCAGTGCCACCGTCTGCCATGGGCAGGGACACCTTCCACTGTCCCAGGGTGCTCCAAGTCCCGTCCAGCCTGGCCTTGGGCACTGCCAGGGATCCACGGGCAGCCACAGCTGCTCTGGGCACCCTGTGCCAGGGCCTCAGCACCCTCACAAGGAAGAATTGCTTCACAATATCCCATCTATCCCTGCCCTCTGGCAGTGGGAAGCCATTCCCTATGTCCTGTCCCTCCATCCCCTGTCCCCAGTCCCTCTCCAGCTCTCCTGGAGCCCCTTTAGGCCCTGGCAGGGGCTCTGAGGTCTCCCTGGAGCCTTCTCTGCTCCAGGTGAACACCTCCAGCTCTGCCAGCCTGGTTCCAGAATGGAGGGGCTCCAGTCCTGGAGCAGCTCCAGGGCCTCCTCTGGACTCACTCCAGCAGCTCCATGTCCTGATGTTGATGTTGGGGGCTGTTTTGTGGGGATTTTGCACTCATGCGTTTGAAGTAAACTTGTATTTGCTGTGTTTCACTCCCAGAGTGGTTGAAGGAGTAAACTGTATTTATTACATTTTCACACCACTTAGGGAAGAGCGAGGACAAGGTTAGAGTTCAAATTTGGTAAACTTTGCCTTGGAGGGTAGAAAAATTTGGAGGAGCCAAGTGCAAGTTAATAAGAGCAAGGCAGGAATAATCAGCTAGTGTAATATTAAATTGAAAGTACCAATCCTTACAGCAGCTTCCAAGAACAGGATCTGGGGATTATGGTAGTGATGTAGTCAGCAGTGCCACGCTGCTGAGCTAAACCCGAGTGCCTGTGTGCTGGGACGGGCAGAGGAGTGCTAAACCTGAGTGCCTGTGTGCTGGGACGGGCAGAGGAGTGCTAAACCTGAGTGCCTGTGTGCTGGGACGGGCAGAGGAGTGCTAAACCTGAGTGCCTGTGTGCTGGGACGGGCAGAGGAGTGCTAAACCTGAGTGCCTGTGTGCTGGGACGGGCAGAGGAGTGCTAAACCTGAGTGCCTGTGTGCTGGGACGGGCAGAGGAGTGCTAAACCTGAGTGCCTGTGTGCTGGGACGGGCAGAGGAGTGCTAAACCTGAGTGCCTGTGTGCTGGGACGGGCAGAGGAGTGCTAAACCTGAGTGCCTGTGTGCTGGGACGGGCAGAGGAGTGCTAAACCTGAGTGCCTGTGTGCTGGGACGGGCAGAGGAGTGCTAAACCTGAGTGCCTGTGTGCTGGGACGGGCAGAGGAGTGCTAAACCTGAGTGCCTGTGTGCTGGGACGGGCAGAGGAGTGCTAAACCTGAGTGCCTGTGTGCTGGGACGGGCAGAGGAGTGCTAAACCTGAGTGCCTGTGTGCTGGGACGGGCAGAGGAGTGCTAAACCTGAGTGCCTGTGTGCTGGGACGGGCAGAGGAGTGCTAAACCTGAGTGCCTGTGTGCTGGGACGGGCAGAGGAGTGCTAAACCTGAGTGCCTGTGTGCTGGGACGGGCAGAGGAGTGCTAAACCTGAGCGCCTGTGTGCTGGGACGGGCACAGTACTAAACCTGACTGCCTGTGTGCTGGGACGGGCAGAGTACTAAACCTGACTGCCTGTGCTGGCAGGGCTGAGGAAGAGAGCTGTGGAGCTTCCAGGACATGAGAAGTGACTCCGTGTCTGACACAGATCTTGTCTGTGCCAGGGCACTCCGTTGAGTTTTGGCACATGGCTCCCTGCCACTCATCTCCAGAAGCAGGTCTGCGGAGAAATGAACTCCAGCTTGGTGGGAATGAGTGAGATTTACCTGTTCCTGTTCCCAAGAAGGGAGACAGACTTGTCTGGCTTTAGCATAAGCTTCCTGGGCCAGCATTAGCACAAAGAGAGGCAGTGGTGTGTGCACACCTGTCTGTAAGTGTGTGGAAAGGGGAAAGATTCCCTGCACCAGATACACCCATTCTGCCTGAAACAGGGTGCTGTCATCGAGCTCAGTATCAGTAGGTTGATGGAGTGGGAGAAATGGCTTGTTGGTAGAAATAGAAGTTTACTAAGGTCCAGTGTGTACAAAGGCTTTTGTGCCAAATTGAGGCTTGAAGGCAGCATGAGCTCAGATGGCTGCAGTGTGGTTCTCCAGAGTGCCCCAAACCCCAACTGCAGATCCTCTGGAAAAGCGGTCTCCGTTCTGGTTTAACTTCCTTCAAGCTGGAATAGAGTTACTCACCAACCCTTCACACTTTTTCCCCACTGCTTTCAGTGCAGGAGCACAGTGGTATCCCAGGACGAAGCAGCTTGTGCTGTGTCTTCCCAGGGCTGTTGGCAGGAGTTTGGTACCTCTGAAGCCTTGCTGAAAATCTGCTTCCCATTCTTCCTCAAGACTTACAATCCCTGTTGAGCTGCTCTTGGTGTGACCTCTCTTGACATCCTCTGCTCTGCTCTATTTGCTTGGACACCCTGTTGCTTCCAGGGCAAGAATGATCTTACTCTATCAATGGATATGTTCTGCTCCAATCTGCACTGGAGACAGGCAGGGCAAACAAAAAGCTGCCATTCCCCTTTTAAAGGCTTTCTGGGTTTTATTTGAAAAGCCAGAGTGAAGCAAAACTCACACCAGTGTATTTTGTTCTCGTAGAGGTCTGGATCTATATTGGAAAAACTTAGAGAAGCTTGTAATTGAGGTGCGGGGGAAAGGGGATAGCCTGGGGAGAATGCTTTCCTTGGAAAACCCAGAGACTGTGCAGCTCAGTCTTTAATTTTTAAAAGAACTGCAGGTTTCTGTGGCACTGGAAGAGATTATAGTGGTAAACAGGTCAAAGATTTCCCTGCTGCCCTTGGCTCTTGTTTCTGCTCTGCCTTTTGCTGCAATGAGAGCTGACACTCAGGATCTCAGAAGCACCAAGAACTGAGAACATCCACACATAGGTGCCCTTGGACAAACCAGAGTAACATAAGCAGCTCCTAGAAATTTTTAAAGATTTATTGATTTTTTTTTTGTTGTTGTTCTGAATATTTGGTTTGTTTGGTTTTTGTGTTTTTTGTTTGTTTGTTTTTGTTTTGTTTTGTTTTGTTTTGTTTTGTTTGGGGTGTCTCTATTATCCTCAAGAAAGACAATCCCGAGGATTTGGATCCCCACCTAACAGGTCTCAAACCTTACCCTGTCACCAGGGAAATGTCAATCTTTCTAGAATGTTTTCCTTTATTTCCTCTTTGAATTCTTAAAGGTAAAAGACATTTGAATGCTATCAGCTGCAAAAGCCTTGTTTATCTGTTGTTTCTTTCACACCACTCCTGCCGTATCTACGAGCTGCTGTGAGTTGTGAGTAGCAGAGTCAATGGGCTCTGTGCAGGAAGGCAGGAGTCCCTCTGGGGGGAAGCTGGAGGCTCTTTGGAGACCACAGACTCTGTGTAGTTCAGTGATAGAGGGAATCATATCAATTTGTTAATTAAGGTTATTTTAGAAGGTAAATCTGATTTTAAAAACCCCACAAACAACCAAGCAATGGGAGAAACTGCAATGCTTCCAGGACAGCCTTTGTTTGCAAGTAAAGGTTGCCTTCAGAGCTGTGCTTTTTCCTCAAACCCCAGAATTATCCTGTAGCTTAATTAAACAAGTCTTGTTATTAAATGCGTATTTGTCTTTAAGGTGATCTTAAAATATTTCAGCATTTTTTTATTGACCGTGAGATAAAATGGTCAGTGGTAAGAGATGAAATGGTTTTGAGATGAGTGCAGGTGTTTGTTCTCTTATATGAGTGTTGTTTCTAAGGTGGGCTTTTTAAAACCGAGATGCCATTTTCCCTGAACCCAGTGTTATGCTGTTTGGAAAACTGTTCTTCCCTGGAAGAATTTGTCTTCGGTTTTCTATGGATGATTAAGTCAAGACAAGTCAAAGTGATATTGACACACAATCGTTCCGCTTGACCAAATACACCTGAAAGACAGTAATTACAATACACTTCTTAATGCAAAGTAGATGTTAATTACAGAACTCTTTGGAGAATACTTAAAATGGAAAAGTAATCATGTTTATCTTGGGCTAGAATGGAAGTAAAAAAACACTGTATGACACTTGCAAGATGTGTTAAGCTCAGAACGGGAGGCTTTCTCTTGACGGCTGAATTGTTATTGACGGTTCCTAATCTTGGTTACACAAACCCAAGGACAGTACTGCTGTGAGAGCACCCACCCCACAGAGGCCGAGAACAGAGCAGGGAAATACATTTTAGGGATGAAAATGTCTCGGAATCTGAGGGTCCATGATGTGAATGGTCAAAGCAGAAAACACTGTGTTACAGACCAAGGTGGTTTAATCTGTTCAGGGAGAGGTTGCGAGTGGTGGTAGTGCTTGGGCTCGTTACGGTAACTTGAAGGAGGGTGCGTTTCACATTAAAAACTGTGGAAAACTTAACACAAAATTCTGTGATGTTTTACAGAATCGCTCGTGAGAACCTTCACTCCTTTCTACTTCCTGGTGGAGCCCCTGGACGTGCTGTCAGTGCGTGGGGCATCGGTGATCATGAACTGCTCAGCTCATTGCGAGACCCCTCCCAAAATCGAGTGGAAAAAGGATGGCACTTTCCTGAACTTGGTGTCGGATGACCGGCGCCAGCTGCTGCCAGATGGATCTTTATTAATTAACAGTGTGGTGCATTCCAAGCACAATAAACCTGATGAAGGATATTATCAGTGTGTGGCAACTGTGGACAGCCTGGGGACCATCGTGAGCAGGACAGCAAAGCTCACCGTGGCAGGTAAGGCTCTGGTTTGTGAGTGTGGCTGAGAACATGGTAATGGAAAGGAATACTTACTCTGCCCTTGGAAAAACAGAAAGGTGTTTCCCAAGGAACATGAGCTGGTTCCATCAGCTGTCAGGGAAACCAGGACCGTGTCTCTCATTTTACTGGCTGGGAGTTGACACGTGTTCTGTTCATGTAAGCAGCTTAATGTGTAGGTGTTTCTCAGGAAATGCTGGAGATCAGGAAAGCTGCCATGAATGGATTAAGAGAAGTCCCAGGTATCTGAAATCACAATGGAGATTTACCACAGCTTCGAAGAGGGAAGATTTTTCTTTATGTATAAATAACCTTAAAATAACTTCCTGTGCTTGTATGTGGAGAATTACCTGCTCTGTCTGAAACATTTGGGAAGCTCCTAACAGCAGTGTGTACACTCCTTGCAGGACTGAGAGATGGGTAGAGAATGGAGTGCTGGGGTGTTGTATTTTTCTGTTTCTTGGGTATCAGGTGTGAACAAGGAAGTCTGAAAAGTAATAACCAACCAAATGTGTAAAATTTTCCATTAAAAAGTCCAAGTCATAACCCCAGCTTTGGTGTTTCAAGTACCCTTTAGACTTGATAGGTGATAG
Source organism: Mystacornis crossleyi (assembly GCA_013400655.1). Taxonomy (NCBI): domain Eukaryota; kingdom Metazoa; phylum Chordata; class Aves; order Passeriformes; family Timaliidae; genus Mystacornis; species Mystacornis crossleyi. Next base: position 14,261 of record VYZQ01041425.1, on the reverse strand, counting down.
CTTTATTTTGGGGGGTAGAAAGCAGTGAGGGGGTGAAGTTTGCAGGTGAAAATAAAGATTATGGCTGGGGAAAGTGATCTGTTCTGTCACTTGCTTATTTCTCAGGGCTTGAGACTGTCAGTTTGTGTCTTGGAAACAGTAAAGCAGGAAGAGACTTGTAATTACTGAGTAAGGGTGAGACTTCAAAAATCAACCAAAAGGGAAAAACCAAGGTAAACTAAGGCACTGTAACTAGGGAAAAAAGCCTATGAAGCAATTTTCCTTTGTTTCTCTAATGATGTTTGCCAGCCTTTTTCAAACAGTTTTTTTCCTTCGCTTAATAAATATCTCAGGGTAATGAATTCTTCTTGAATGGTGCTCCTGCACCTCCCAGAGCTGCCGCTTCCATCGTTTGTATTCGGATGTTGTTCCCATTAACTTGGCTTGCAGCATTGTTGTAAAGCATTAGCAATGCCAGAAATAGAAAAAATGGGGTTTTATACCTTAAAAGAGTGACTTTGAGAATCTCTTAATGAGGAATAGATTTCAGAGCTTCTTGGCAATGAGGACAATAAAGGCAGTTCTCCCACACTTCTCTCGAGCAATTACCACCTCCTTGCATCGCTGCTGTCGGGATTAATTCTGCTGCTTTCCACATGAGAGCCTTCAGCCTCCTGCCTCTGCTATCAGCCTGCTCTATATGATCATTAGGTGAGGTTAATGGGGTTAAAAATGAAGGTAAGCCAAAATGTCTACCAAATTTCCACTTCCATTTTCTCCTATCTAGGTAGAAGGTACTATTTCAATTTATATATTCTAAAATGATGCAAGCTTTAAGAGCCTTTTAGTACTTGAAAGAGAACCCAAGTACTTGAAAAAAGACCCCAAGAGCCTCCTTTAAAAAACCCACAGCAAACAACAATGCAGTTCTGGTGGGGTTTTTTTCCAAACAATCCTAACTAGAAAACAGAACAAATACAGTCCTAGCCCAAGACAATGTGGGCCTTTCCCACACAACCAGTTGTGCCTTTGGCACACATTGGCTTGACAGCTGTGTATTAAGGTTATTGATTGATTCCATGCAATAAAAATGGTACTTTTATTGCACAGAACTAGAGGAAATACTGGTGACACACATTGTGCATTGCCTTTTGCCATCCTGTGCCTTGGAAACCTGCCCCAGAGCATCCTCTGGCTGCACTGCTGCAGAGGCTTTGGCAGATGTGGGTGTGTGAAAACCTATTTACCACCCCAGTTAAGTGCCAAGAGCTGGGCAAGACCACACTGAGTTTAATCCTCTTGCAGGGGGAAGGGCACTTTGGTTGCTGAAGGCTTTGGAATAAGAGGTGGAATATTTAAATTCTGGTTTAGCCTATTGCTTTTCCTGTCCTCATTTGAATCCCTCAGTTTTAAGTGTTTTTTAATATTCTTTTCCACCCTCTTTGTTTTAATTGGCAGCTTTTGGGCTATGGTGAGCTTGGGCATTGTTAGCATAGGAAGGGGTCCCCTTGGCCTCAGAATTCCAGCTGGAGGGAGCTAATTCCCCTCTTAATTGAGCAGTGGTATGTGGGGTTCCTCTGCTGCGTGTGAGTGTGGTGCTGCCACCACATTATGCCACCACATGAGGGAACATTATGAGGTGTAGGTTGCATGTTTTAACAGCTTCTTACTCATTAAATAACTCTTGAAAATGACAAGTTCTCATGAGTCATGGAGGCCAGGGCAAGAAAAATCCAGTAAAAACATGTTGTGTTCCATCTTATGGATACAGGGTTGGAGTTTTCAGTCTTGGAACTGCACAGCCAGTGGATGATGCTGAGCAATCTACCTGCAGGAAGTCCTGCAGGAAAGTGGCCAAATTTGGATAAGTTTTTCAAGTTCTGTAAAGGATTTTCTGTATATTCTAGGTTGAGGGATCTAAAATTTTTAGGTGTTGGAATCTGAAGCTCTTTTGTTGCCGTAAGGTGCCAGGGGTTTAGTGAACCACTGTATGGAAGACTCAACCCAAGTCACGCACTCTGAGTGCCGGGCACAGAGTGCTGGGTCAGTAATTGAAGAAATTACATTAGAGACAGCCTGGCTTGGGTTTGCACCTGTCTCAGTGTTTGACCCTGCTCTGAACCTTGCAGCTGCCGTGTCGGGGAGTGGGTCACGGCAGCTTCACGGTGCATTTGGCCGTGTCCCTCTAAAGGACCTTTTCCGTACGTGGTGATCCATGAGAAGACTTCGCTCTTTGGGTTTTTGGAGGCGTGAGGATCAAGAGGTTCTGTGACAACTGAGCCTCTTAAAGAAGCTGATCTTTGCTGCCTTTGGATTTAAAAAACAAGTCAGAGGATATGATAAAATATTCCATTGTGAAGAACACTTGAATTAGTCTGTAACTTGAAGCTGTGTGCTGCTACACCTTGGTAGTAAAGTGTTAGCTGTTCTACCAGACTTGTAGTAAACCCTTGGTTTTTAGGAACTGCAAACAACAATAAATGATAGTTTTCTTTAATGAGCAGCAGTCTGGGGATATGAGTATCTCTTTCCTATTCAGTGTGAGCCTCCTCAGTTTGGTTCCTTCAAGCAAATGAAGATGAGTTTGTCATCACCATTTTCTTAGGGCAGTGGAGGGAGAAGGTGTGGTGGTCATACAGTCCATGTAATGTGTAAGATTTGCCCATTGTTATGATGGATTTGAAGTAGGGAAGGTTAAAGGAGTTGCCTTATTTATGTAAAGCCACAACACTTAAATCAGTGCCTTGGTACAGTATGTTTTTTAATTGGCTTTTTAAATGCAAATCTGTCTTTGATACTTAAGTGCCAGTTACATCTTAAGAAGAGTACAAGGTTTAAAAAGCTGCTGTAAAACATAGATTAAAAATAGATTTACAAAGTTTCGGAGATATATATCTGTAATTCATCTTGGAAAAACAAATATGTATGTATTTTAATAAAAAGTATAATGACACAAGCTGAAAATATTCCTGGGATGATCTTTCCCCAGACACTAGTTACTGTGGCTTGGTTAAAGCTTGTATTGAGAGAACAGATACACGAGGATCTAAAAGTTGGGAAGTGTGACAGGGGCACTGAATTTGATCATGCAGATTTATTTGCTCTATATATCCATTAAAAACTGCTCTTTAAAGTATTTGTTTCACCTCTTGTCATCTTCTTTCCTCAAGTGAATCCAGCTTTTCTCTTCCTCTTCTTCCACTTACCCTTGCATTTGATAATTCTTGGCTTTGAGCTTTGTGTCATTTGCTCCGGCTGTAACGAGGCAGCTGTGGCGCTGCCTTGGTACAAACTTCATTAATTCAAAAGCACTTGGTGATAACTTCTGAGTTGTTTTTTCTCACCTCAACTAAATTATCTCCTTGAATTATTATTTCTCATTTAAATAGTCACAGAAATGTTATTTTCAAGCCTTCATTTTGTAATTACTTTTAGAAAAAGTACAGACAAATGTTACATGCTCCTGCCACATAACGTCGAACTCTTAAAATGGTTCAGGAACCAGGAAAATTTGGTATGTACTTAGTAAAAGTGTAGTATCTCCTTTGGAACCATTGAGCACATTGCAGGGACAGCAAAGCCCAGGAGGAGAATGTTCCTGAAAAGTGGCTCTGGAAATGCCACGGTGAAATTTCATGCGTCGTATTGAAACCTTGGGAGACTTCCTGCTTTTCTACTTACAGCTGAGGACACTGGAGTGGGCCAAGGCCCATCATGTCCCTACTTGGAGGAAGGATTTGAAGTTTGATTCCAGGTGTACTCCAGCACTTTGTGCTCCTGAGCACAGTGTTCTCTGCTCTCCTGACCTGTGTAAGTCCCCTCCTCCTGCTGGTTCATCCATGGCTCCGGCTCCTCTGGATTGCTGTGCCGGGCACAGAGCTTGGGGCAGGGTCACTGACAAAACGTGTGCTCTCAGAAGGGCATCTGAAACCCAAGTGTAACCCGCCCTGTGAGGTTAGTGTCCCCAGGTTGGTGTGACTGTGCTGGGGGTCACAGAGATGCTGTGGGGAGGAGGGACCCCCCCTCAGTTGGGTATCACTGCTGAGAATTCCTCCAGACATCAGATAGAGGGAATGGACTTCACCTGGGAAATTGCTCCAGTTTTTAGGTGATCACATTGCCTTTTCAAGATTTATTTGCATCTTGCATATGTCTGGCTCGGGGCTTCCAAACTGATGGCTGGGAGAGCTGTCCCTGGAATTGCAGGTGGCCTGGATGTGCTGTGGTGGTTCCTGTGGCTTGGAGGAGTTTTGAGCCAGGAGATGCCAGCGTCCAATCCTGCTTCTGATGCAGCTCATGACACCAGGTCCAGATCCCCACGCTTTGCCTTTTCTCCATGGGCTAGTGAAGAATTTCTCTCTGATAAATTTAAAATATTACTTTTTATAATGTACCAAGATGCTGCAAATGAGGAGGGCAGGTAGAGATAAGGAATTCTGTATCCATTACAGACTTTGGATGATAGGCAAAAGTGGGTGAAATTGTGGGTGAAGTTGTGGCCAAGAAATGATTCTCCAGGCCATTCCCTGAGCACAGGCTGGGGGAGGGAGCAGCACCTGGAGGGATGTGGGCTTGCAGTTCAAGGTAGAGCTCTGCAAAGCCCAGCAGCAGAGGTGTGCTGTGTTTCCTCCTGGGGTGTTGGAGTGCTTAGCTATTTAATATCAGTCGCTTATTTCTGTATAAATAATGGTGAATAGATAAGGATTTCTTTCAAACATTAATTTGAGCCGAAATTTTATCTTTGTTTTTTGCCATAACTAGAAGGAACTGCACGGAAGTAGTCAGGTCATTTGGTTCTGTTTGCTCTTGTCCTCTGAGAAGTTTGCCAAGCTTTAAAGATTAGAGCTGAGCAGTGTTTTATTTCTCACTGGGCTCTGTCTGTGCTATCCCAAAGGGTGAGAGCAAAGCTCAGGACAAACTGTCCTGGCTCCTCGGAGATGGGGTTAGGTTAGAAATAACAGCACATTTTTGCCCAGGATTCCACATTTCTTTTAACAGCAGGGAGAAAAGAGTAATCTTGATCAGATCTTTATGAATAAAGAACATTCTGTACCTTGGAATTGGAAAAATCCTCAGAGCAGAGATACTTCAGAGGAGGGTACTTAAGAGCACTTAGCCAGTAAGTGACACGGGTGATAAAGTTTCCTTGCAGAAAAATATTTTTCTATGAAGAAAGCATCTGTGTTTTTCATAAATTGGCTTAGATCAAAATGCATTTCTTCATGACAGCTAAATGGGAAAGGTGGTTTTAACACAACTGCAGTTTGTACAGGTTCTGTCAGCTGTTACTGAGAGTGTGAGAGTTTAGACGTTTAAGATAATAAATGTGTCCGTCTCAATTCTTCCAGTCCGCATTTGTCCAGTTAAAGTAGGAAAGAAAATCTCTGTGAGCCTTTGAACTGGTCTTCAGTTCTTGGACTGAAAGCAAAGATACAGTTTCAAAACTATTACAAATTTTTAGTTTCAGATTGGGATTTAATACCAGAGCCTCTTGGCATGTCCAGGGTAGAGAAGGGCAGGATGTGCCTGCACTGGATTACCACTGGAACCCTGGGGAAAGCCCACAGCAGGGAACATGACCTGCTTGTTTTGAAACTCTTCATTGACATCTAATGACCAGGTCGGAGCCCAGGTGAAGAGACTCTTACTTTGCTTGCTTAAACTAATTCCTATTGAAAAACGCAGGTTTTCATAAGCTTTTGTATTTCAAGTTTATTACATCTTGTATCAAACCAAATCCAACCGCTTATTGTGACTAATACTATCCCTGTCCTGAATTCGGTGGGTCAGTGAGCCAGTTAAAGCTTATTTGTGCCTGCTGGAGGGTGACAAATGCCCTGCTGAAGCTGGAGCAGAGGGGACATGGGGATGAATGGCACTCGTGCCTCAGCTTCCTGCTTTAGTAATGATGAAATAGCACTGCTCAGAAAAAACCTCATGTGTTTTCTAGAGTGAAATTCAAGTCCAGTGCAATGGAAGTCTTGTAACTGGCAAAGGGAATATCCTTTGTGCATTTAGTTCATCGGCAAAGTTATGTTCATATACTTCAGAATAATATAAACTTACTGTAAATCGTAAGAAATGGGAGCTCTTTGCAGCATACATTCCTTCTTGACCTTTGCCTTTGAAAATATGGCAGGTGCTGGAGTTAATCTGTGGAGAAACAGGAATTCTGTGGAAGGGAGCTGGGGGCCAAATCCCTGAAATTGCTTGGGCTGACACTGGGTTGGGGGGTCTGGATGGTGAGACAAGGACAGAGTGACACCCTATTGATGGTGCATCAACACCCCTAAGCAAGAAACTTGGCTGAATTTTGTTTAAATTGGATTCTCATTTGTTAATATTTTGACTCAGATTTTTCCCTCTTTCTGCTCTGCATGTCAGCACCAGCAATCCCTGTGTAATTCTGTTTGACAAGTTTGCATGGAGCTTGCTCAGAATCCCGAGCTGTCAACAGAGTGATGGTTACATCTGCAGCCTGCGTTCTTCTCTCCCTGCCTGCTCCAGTGTGCACTCAGCAAGAGATTTGAGCTTCATTAGGGTACAGTGAAGGCTCTGTGTGCTGACATTGTTCAGGTTTCTGATTGACTGAATATTGCTTTTTGAAAACGATCAGAACCTGTACTATTGCCCCAAGTGAAAGGTGACACAAAAGCAGCAAGGGTAAGAAGTATCAAGGCACAAGGGTGTCTCTGATTAATACTTTCTTTTTTCCATAACAAAAATTCAAGATGAAGGTTAATGACCCTGAAAAGGAAGCAAAATAGAGGAAAATTATTTTGAATTAGGAAAAATTAGGTTACAACATTTGCTAGGGTTGATCTCAGTGAGGCTAGTTCTTAGTGACGTTCTTAAAAGCATAGGGTATGTCTCACCATTCACATAAATACACTGGAAATAAAGATGTTCAAAATTATCAAAAACTCTCCAACCCCTACTTATTTGTGTATAGAAAGCCCTATTTTGGGGGAAACATGAGGAAATGTCTCTAGATAATTTGTTTCTGTAGAGGTGTTGCTCTTCCATCTGTAACAGACTCTTAAGTCGAGCCCTGGCTTGGATGCAGTGTCAATCTGCTCTTAAATTAAAGAGTAAAAATTAGGCAAAGAAAGGCTCTGTTATGGTGAGACCTTTAAAAATCTATTCCTGATTACTCCAGTGTTGATGGCCAGCAGCTGCTGGAGGGGTCAGTGGTGTGCTGATCCCACCTGAGCTGCACTGCCCTGGGCCCTGGCACCGAGCTGTGCTTGTGCTGGATAATTTACAGGTACACGGCTGTTAGTGTTTGCCTTTATCCTGCCACGCACCAGTGTTGTCTCCAGACATCTCTTTGAGCTATGTGTTTGCGTCCGCAGAAGTTCTCTGTGCTTTGTGTTTGTCTGCTGTTGTGTCAGCCTTCAAGCAGCCTGGTTTTGCGGGCTTTCTTCGCTATTCGTGCATCCCGAGGAGTTCGCAGTGAAATTGTTGGTTATTTCCTGTCTCTAAATGCCTGTTGTCAGGTACCAGCTGTCTTTGTCACTGTCTATAGAGCTGCCTGCAAAAGTTTTTCAGATCTTTCCTTTTTTCCAGTTTCGTGATAAATTTATCCTGACAGTCCTCTCTGTGCATTAATCTTCTTTGAATAGCTTGTTCACGTGAGCTTCCGTAATTGATAGCCTCGCCTGGAACTAAAATTATTTAACCTGTCAAGCTCTTTTCTTTCACCACAACCCTCAGATCTTATTCTTCTTTTGTTATGGCTCTCGATTTTGTTTTAGAAAGAGTAATTGTGAGCCTGTAGGGTTCTTATTTTTAGGCAGTCTATTGATAAAGACCTGAAGTTCCTTAAATGATGAAGCAATCTGTGTGCCTTATCTTTAGGGCTTCTCTTGAAATCCCACAGGGGTTTCATTGGCCTTGATATTACAATGATCTTCAACAGTAGCAAATAAATGACTCCATGGTTTGCATGCCCTCGATTCATTTTTTCTGGCATTAGAATGTTGTTCTAGCTGTTTCTTGGTGTCTGTGGAGATCAGATTCATTGTGGCTGCTGCAGCTTTTCCTGCTGCTGCTTCTGGAGCGTTTGTGTTGTTTGGCCCTTGAGCTGCCAGTCCTGTGTCCAGTTTTCATGGTAGTCCCAGTTTGAGAAGTCACCCCAAGACAATGGTACTGTTTCACCTCCTCCATCAGCAGTTCTGTTTTTTCTGTATTTCTGTGCCATTCCTCGCAGCACTTCCTGAGCCTGGCCGAGTGCCATGGACTGATGTCCCCACCTCACCCCCATGGCTTTTCTTGTAGTTGTGGTTGTCAGCAGTGACATCTGTATTTTTGAAGATCTTCCTTCAAGCATTATTGTTGCTCCCATTTAATTCCTGGAATAATTAATTGATCTCTTCTTCATATCACCTGACTAGAATTTGGATTTGCTTGTTTTGCCAGGTAGAACATCATATTATGCCAATGTGTTTTCCTTGTCCAAACACACTCTGAAATTTTTGAATGTGTAGTAGATATAAGGGAGAAATTGTTCCTGGCTGTAAGGACCTCCTGTGCTGAGGTCCAGGGTGCCCAGAGAAGCTGTGGCTGCCCCTGGATCCCCGGAAGTGTCCAAGGCCAGGTTGGATAATATTTTGTGCAGTATTTTGCTATTTCTCACTATGGTTTTTTGTGTACCTTCCCCATGTCATCGGATAATTGAGCTTGGAAGGAGCCTTGGGAGATCTGGAGTTCGATTGTTTGTCCAGAACAGCTCTGAGGTGCCACTGGCTCACTCTGTGTGTTACTGTGTGTGTACAGTACCTGTGTGTGTGTGTTACTGATGTGTCCAGTGACATCCTGTCCCTTCATTCCAGCCAAGGGACACTGCTTTTTATCAGCACATGCCATGCTGTCACGGCTGTGTTTAACCGAGTCAGGATTCTGGTTATGCGCTGACATTTCTCTCATTTGGGTTCTGTATTCCACATACTTTCCACTTATGTGCAGCCAGCAAGGACATTTGGTAGGTTTTCCTCTCTCCGTGTTACAATCCTTGTAAAAATCCTCTTCCCTTCCTGGAGGTGCTGTATCTCCTGCCTGGATTTTTGGTTGCATTCTCCCCTGTCTGGTTTAACTAAAGCAAGGGGGAAGAGTGATGTGCTGCTTGGTGTTTGTAGCAAGGACTGGAAGTATCTGGCCTTACCCTAATTCAGGTGGTGCTGGACTTGTGTTCTCCAGGAGTGTTTGTAATTACAAAGTCTGCTCTATGCGCCAATGAGATCCATGAAATATGTCTCATTAACAGGAGTGTATTTTAAGCCGTTTCACACCTCTGCCACTCCAACAAATGATGCTGAATAATGTTGGTGAGAAGGAGCTGTGATAATTTAATGAAGTGTCCACAGATGGCTGGACTTATTAATTTTTTAGCAGGGTTGGGGTGAGGAGCTGATGCACTAACAAAATGGGTGGCATCTTTGTGATCCGCTGTGTTGCTGAAGGGTAGCAGATGTTGGAGCTGTCCTGACAATAGGGGATTATGTTCCCATTTTCCAGTACCTCCTCGTGATGCTGAAATCTCCACACTTCCCAAGAGGCTGTTTGGGGAAGGGAGTCGTAGTTACGGATTTGTCATGAGTTTAAATTCGATCAGGCAGACAGGAATGGGGGAAAATTCAAGTTCCTGAAAATGGTGAGCAGTTTGTGGGATCATTCACAGACCAGCTGGATGAATTTCAGATTGAGAGTGGAAGCTGTAGGGTGGAATGTTTGGAGCTGGTGCTGCTGAAGTTAGTTTAGAGTTGGGTAAGTTAGGAGAAACTTGAGTAGAAGTTAACTCTGGGCAGCAAAGGCTTTTCACAGATGGTATCCAGGAGGGAACAGGATGGAAAACCTGCCAGCTGCTCCTGTGCTTTACTTTTTCCATATTGCAGTAGAAATGGGGGGAAAAATGGAAAACATTTGCTGAGCACATCGAGATGTCACAGTAAAGCCTGAAAGCAGCTTTGGGAAAATGTTAATTGCACAAACATGTGATGTGAGTGTTTAGAGCAGTTTAATGCTTGTACAAAATGTTATCTTAAATTCCAGTCACAGCAGTAGCAACAGAGGGGAGACAAGTGAGGAAAACCCTCACTAAGGCTTGTGACCACTTGTAAAGGTACAGCCCTGCCATAGCAGGAAAAGGGGATTCCTCCACAGCTTTCTCTTCCCTAGAGATGAGGAGATGGTTCTCTTTGCTCACTTTTCCTTTTGCAGTGTTGATTTGGTGAGATGGGTCCCAAAAGGTTGGTAGGACTCTGGGGGGATTAAATGTGTGTATGGCAATGGCATCCACCTTCAATAGAGCAGCGTTTGCAGTGGGGCTGGCAGGCTGCAGAGCAGAGGCAGGTGTGACTCTGGAGCTACTACACTCAGATGAGCGAGTTATTTAGTAATGGTTGATAATGAAGGGGTTTTTTCCTTTCAGTCTCCTTGGAAGTGATTGGCACTGGCTACAGTTACAGGGAGGCTGCTGAGCTAGATTGGCATCTGGCTCAGGGCAGTGAATTCCCTGATTCTGCAGACTCCAGGAGATGAAATACTGGCTCTATTGAGGGTGGGAGACTACAGCCAGAATTTTAACCATCTGTGTTTTCCAGGAGCATGGGAATTATTGCTCTTCTAGGCACATCTTTTTCAGAAATGGAGACAATGGGCCACAAATCTCAGTAAGGCTGACACTGGGAATGCTGATCAAATGCACCACATTTGCATTAATAGATTGTTCATTCACATTCCTACCATTGCTCTGGGCTTGGATGAGGGGAAGGGAGAGACAAAAGGGAAGGAGAAAAGAGGGACAGAGTTGACTTCCCTCCCTCTCTGCCATTTGCATTGTCCTAGCAGAAATGAGGAGTTTGGGATGCATCTAATTCTTGTTATATGCATGTGAGTGCACTGTTGCTTATGTCTTCTCCTGCCTGTGTTTAGAGAAAATTCCAAATGGAGAATCATCCTTCCTAGATTGAATTTATTAACCTGCATTCTTGCTACATCAGTAGTATTTTCCTGTGGTGTCCAAAAATCCATATGCAGTGCATGTGCACTGCCACAGAATGATTAATGTGTGTACAAACATGAAAAAATTGTCTTTAATATCAGAAGCCCAAAGTGTCATTTATCATGACATTCATTTACCAAAAGATGGGCTGATGTCTGATTGCCCTACCACATATGGGTGAGGAGTGGGGGCTGCTTCCTCGTTAGGAATATATTTTCCATCCCTGGAAGTGCCCAAGGCCAGGTTCAGTGGGGTTTGGAGCACCCTGGGACGGTGGAAGGTGTCCCTGCCCATGGCAGGGGTGGCAGTGGATGGACTTTAGGGTCCCTTCTAATCCAAACTGTCCTGGGATTTTACTCATCGTTAGAACTTCTTGCTCAGCCTTCTTGATTGAAGTGTTTGGGAAATAAAAACTACGGAGAAAAAAGTATCAACTTCTAAAAAAGTTAACTTTAAAAATGGTTTTTAAAGTGTTTGTAGTTTACGTAGAGTGAATGGGCTTACATGGCAATGCCTTTAAAAATGATTATAGAAAGTTCAGGAGATGCTGGCTTAGAAGTTGATAATTGTTATTTCGAAGACAGAAGGAGCAGCTCTGTAATGGAAGGGTTCTGGGCTGGGAGATTAAAGGGTATTTTCTAGTGGCTCACTGCTGCAGGAGGTGTGCCAGCACTGCAGTACCTGCTCCTGGATTTATAAACAGGTCTCCGAATTAATGGTGATTAAGGCCTGGATTTGGAGTGCTTTTTATAATGCATCATGACCGGTTTGTGGTTGTTTGTTGGCTAAAGCAAGGAGTCCTCCTCCCCAATGGAGGCTTTTAAGCAGTGCAAATTGCCAATAATTGTAGAATAAGAGAAAATTACTCTTTAGGACAAAATTATAGGCTAGGTTAAAATGTATATTTTAAAAACACATGGGACTATGACGAAATACAGGTTTTAGTGGCATTTGAGATGACTTGGAAAATGAACTGTAATTTCATTTCTAGTGAGTAATGAAACCATCTTGAATAAAGCTTATTTAACATTAGTGGAGCAGCTGCACACAGCAGAAGACACCAGGTCTGTCTTGTCCAGGAAATGAGCAGTACTTGTAAGGGATTTAAATTAAACCATATTTGAGCTGTATGTGAGAAATTGCAGGACTTCAGTCCTCTAAGAACGATCTCACTTGTGCTTGAAGTTGCCAGTGTGGGGCTGTACCAGTGGTAGTTGCTGGGAGCAAAGAGATGGCAACAGGTGAGGTGAGAACAGAAATCACAGGGTCACCTGGCTAAAGGAGGAGAGCCAGGATTCCCTCCCAGGCTGCGGAAAGAAGTGGCTCAATATGCAGGGCTCTTAATAAATGAGAATATTGAGAGAAATAATTATCAGAGGTAATTATGAACATTTAATGGGTTCTGTCAAGAAGGAGATTTTCAGAAAGGCCAGATGCCTCAGAGGCTGGAGTTGAGAGGCTCAGGGTTAACGGCCTCATGAGCTGTAAAACAACCTACTTACCCACTGAATTAGCGAGTGTGGCAAACAAGGAGACCTTATTGCCCTTGCTGCAGCCTCCGTGGTCTCACAGGAAGAATTAAATGATGCTCCAGACTGACTAATGATGGAACTTCTGAGCAAAGTGAGCAAAGTCAGGCAGGTGCAGAGATACCTTGGGATTGTGCTGGGACAGAGGGATGGATGATTCAGGACAGGAGAAGGTTACTTGAGTTCTAGGATTGATTGTGCAGAGCCACTGAGATGGTTCTATCTTTTGGGAAGGTCTTTTTGATAGACAGAGAAGCAATTTTGTAATGTTTCCGTGCATGTTTGTGATCTTAAGTTACTCTAGGCACTTGGGTTTGCCATTCTGCCAGAGGTGCTTGGTTGGGAGAGCAGGAGGTGTTGGGGATCAATTGGAGCAAAGAAGGTTCTGACTGGGTTTAAGGAGGAAGTTCTGCTCCATGAGGTACAACAGATTGCCCAAGAGTTGTGCAGTCTCCATCTGTGAGAATTTCTGAGGTTTGACTGGACAAATCCCTAAGTAACCAGCTCTGACCTTGCAGCTGACTCTGCTCTGGCTGGGTCCTTTCCTTCCCAAATTCTCCTGCCATTCTGCATCTTAAAAGGTGGATTGGATGTTGGGGGAATGAGGGAGAGAAACTAAAGGTTGTAGCTTCATTAAACAGAAGGAAAGTTGAAAGAAAGAAATTGGATATTTTGTTCCTATGAATACCTTGGAGGGACTGGTAGATAAATATCAAAGATGCAAAATAATACCAAAACAAGGTCAAGATCAAAGGACTACAAGTTGGTTGGAAGTACACTGGGAGGGGAAACTAGAAACAGGAAGTTTCTCAGAGGAATGAAGTTATGGAAGGAGTCCCCAGGTAGGATTCTGAGAGAGGAGAAAATACATAACAGTTGGAGATGAACTGTACTGGGTTATGGAAGGAACTTTGCAGGATAGAAGTGATTTATCTGTTAGGAATCTCCTCTGTTAGGGTTCAGTGTGGCTGTCCTGAAGCATTGGTCCTTCTACTGATATATTCCTGGGGCATCTGTGATAGGTATTAAGTGAGACTTGTAGAAACAGTGGGTTGAACTGTGGCAGATTTGATCATTTCCCTGTGTAAAATACTTGGGATGGGGTAGCTGTGTCTGGCTGCCCATCCAGCTGTGCCCTCACTGCTCCTCAGCAGGATGGAGAGGAAATAAGATTAAAGTTACTGAGTCAAGATGGGATCACTCCCAGTTACTGTAATGGCAGAACAACCTTGACTTGGGGAAAATTAATTTAATTTCTTGACAACTAAATTAATTTGAGTGGTAAGAAAACAAAACCAAACTAAAGCAGCTCTCCCTGCCCTCTCCCCATTTTCCAGGCTGTAGTGGTTTTGTTCGTATTTTCCCCTTCTGTGAGATAAGAACAGGGAGGAGTACAAAGCAGGCACCAAACTTTAAAGAATATATAGAATATAAAGAATATAAAGAGGTTTATTGCTACAACTAGAAGTAAAGTGAAACAAAAAGGAATTAAAGCAAAATAACCCCCTTCTTCCCTCCAGCACCTCCCTCTTTTACCCAATATAAAGACACAAACGTAGAATCATTTTGGTCAGTTTGCCACTTTTCATCAGTCCATTTAGGGAGAGAAGTCTCTTTTGCTCACGCTGTGGAACTTTTCCACAAGAACAATCTTCTCATAGCATCAACGTCACAGCACAACAGCCGCCCGGAATGGGTTTCTGTTGGCATGCGAGAGTCCCTTTCCTGGATTACAGCTTTTCCCCACAACT
>VYZQ01041418.1:39187-73154 GCA_013400655.1 Mystacornis crossleyi | reverse complement strand
TTTTCTTTTTTTTTTTCCCTTCTGACAGCTCCGTCCCCGATAGCATTGATCCAGGCTAAGGAGATAACAAGGCACAGCGTTGCCTTGGCTTGGCTGGAACCTGACAGGCCAAACGGAGTCATCCTGGAGTACGAAGTCAAATACTATGAAAAGGTACTGCTCAAAAAGGGGCAAGCAAAGAGTTCCCTTTGGGTTTGGGCAGAGCTTTTCTACTTCATTCCACTGCGGTTTATTTCCAGATAAGATTCCATCATTTGAAACCAAACAGATTCAGTTTAATAAAATCCAATTAAAGATTTCATGCACTTGAATGGTTGCTTGAAAGAGTAAGACTCACAGGCTGTTCCAGCTGTATGGTATGAGTTTATTTTGTTATTTCTTTCCTACCTAGAAACTGAGCTTTTATAGCAATCACATTTATAATGAGAGTCAATAATGTTGGGCAGAAGTGAGACATTAGCTTTACTTCCTAGACAGAAGTATAATAAGGAAGCATATAACAGAGTCATAATAATAAGATCTATTTGCCGACAGCTTCTGCTTAGAGTGATAGTGTGGACTGGCTGGCTTTTAATAGAGAATAAGGAAAGAAAATTAGATTCTTCATACTTTCCAAGTTAGAGGGAGATGTTATTCCTTCAAATAACTTCTCAAGTAGGGAATTATGAAAAGAGCTATTTTCTTTGAAGGTTCTCTGCAAAAATGAACAATTACCTGCTCTTGCTTGTGTGCACTGTCTCTCACATGCACACGCATGCTTCTAATTTTTTAAATAAAGGAAATCACTTACTTGCTTTTCCAGATGCAGAAAAAGGCATCTTATTTTCAGGGAAGCTAGATTATTACATTTTCTGATAGATTTTCCAGCCAAAAATAGAAAATTTTTTAATAAGGGACTTTCTGGAAGACCTTTTCTTTTTTTTTTTTTTATGGTTTTATCTTTTTTTAGTATGGTTTCTGACTGGTAAGAAGTAAAAGAAAGTGCCAGTATGTGTGAGTAAAATGTGCTTGTTCATCAACAGGATCTTACTTGAATGCTTGGCTGTTTTCCAGATATTTTCATTGTGTGATTTCTTAAATAATCAGTGATATATGAGCATCATACCTACTGCCTCGTCCTGCTTTTTTGGCTTGCTCAGAGCCCCGTGCAGTACCCAGTGCTAGACGAATTGAGCAAGGCCAGCAGCAGGAGCCCTCAGGATGTATTTTGAGAATTCCATCGCTGTTACTCATCCTCTTTCATCAGGACAATTTTGGCAAGGCAGTGGGGGTTCCAGGTTCACGGTGCAGGGAGGCATTTTCACTCCATCACTGCTGTGTTCTCCCGTTGGCAGGACCAGAACGAGCGCAGCTATCGCATCGTGAAAACGGCCTCCAGGAACACAGACATCAAGGGCCTCAACCCCCTGACCTCCTACGTGTTCCACGTGCGGGCCCGGACAGCAGCAGGGTATGGAGACTTCAGTGGGCCCTTCGAGTTCACAACTAACACAGGTAAGGACATTCCCACTGAATTCTTCTGCGTCTCCTCGAGCAGAGCGTACAGATATAACTGGGCTGTGTGCTGGGACTTTCGCGTTGGATGCTTGGACTGGGGTGTGTCTGCTCGAGGAAATGTTCCTCCGTGGCCATGAAGCTGGCATGAGACATCTGTTTGGATATGCTGCGTTCTAGATTGTAGCAGTGACAGTACTTCACTGTGGCATAAGGAAACATGCACCCCATAAACACTTGGAAGCCATTGATGCTTGAGAGATTTTATGTCCTGTAAATGTAGGCATTTGCATGTTTCTGGAATATCTTATTTCAAGGAGAATAGAACCCTGCTACTCCTCTTTACCAGCTGTTGACATAGATCAGTTAGGTGTCCTACATCAGCTCCCATATTTGCACTTTTCCTTAGACAGTCATATAAAGACAAGAATTCAAACTACGTTGTCAGTAGGCCTTTTCACTTTGCTCAAAGAAACATACACATTCAACCCCCAAAATGTTTGCTTTTCAGTGACAGAAAGGCACTGTGACCAGGCCTATTTTATTCTGGGCATACAGGTCTCCTTAAATCAAGTTAAGGTCATGCCGGTTAGTGGCAATATCATTCAGGATGTTAACAACTGGAAACAATCCATCGGGAGGAGGGTAGACATTTTTAAAATAACTTACTCTCCTAGTGTCAGTTGGGGAACGATCATCTGGCCCCACTGAGAGAAAAAGGAGGAGGAAAGAAGTGTGGAAAGCAATTAGAAAGGCAAGAAAAATTAATCGTTATACCCTCTGAGCAGCACTGGAGGGGAGAAGGAGAGGGAGTCCTTGTTCCTGGTAAACTGAAGTTCCTCAAATCATTATAAAACATCATGTCTTCAGCTCATTAGCACCCTGTTGGAAAATTGTGTCAAATGACTATATAATAAAGGCCTGAAAGTAGATTTGAGTGCTACTCTAAACTGCCTTCACAAGCCAGAAAGCTCATGGAGTGCTACCTAGGTTGATTTTTTGAGGTTGTCTGACACTAATGCTCCCTTTTCTATTTTCAGTTCCTTCCCCCATCATTGGCGATGGTACCAATCCCACAGTGCTTCTTGTTTCGGTGGCTGGCAGTGTTGTTCTTGTGGTCATTCTCATTGCAGCCTTTGTCATCAGCAGGAGGTAAGAACTTAAGCTTCTCTCTCCCTCTCTCTCTTTCATCAGGGAGCTTTTTGTCTCCTCCAAACAAAGCTAAATTCTTTGATTAGCATCATAAACAGTACATTTGCATTACAAGCCTTCTCCCATGTAGCTTTGATCTTCTCGACATTAGTACCAAGCAGCATGTGATGTAATGGCAATAGTTCCAGCTCTATTTGCCCTTCAGATGCAAAGCTGATTCCAATAACTGGCATTGAGAAGCAAGCCAGCTAGAGATTTGTGGTTAGTGTAATTTGAAGTTAAGTTTAATGGGTATGGGTACAGTAGATTTTCTTGGACTGACTCCTGATAGGCAGGGAATAAACAACGGCACTTTTGTGAACTAAGCCATCAGACTGCTAGGCTGGTGTTATTTGTGTTAGTCTATGAGTCTGCACTAGTGTTTCAGGTTAGTCCTTCCTGTGTGAGGGGATATGACTGTAAAATGAAAGCCACAGTCATTCAGCATCAGATGCAGTAACACAGCAGAACTGGATCGATGGTTATTTCATCGACACAGCACCATAATCTTCTACCAAGTGCTTGTTCATTCTCCCAAATTCAACTCAGGCATCAGGAACAATCCTGTGAGTGGGAGGACAGTGTAGCAGAAACATAGTGTGAGTGTTTCTGTCTTCATCTTTGTGTTCAATCTCATTTAAAAAGATCAGCATGATCTCGCTTCAGTGTAATTTTGAGATAAAACTAGTTGTATCATTACTGCGTCTGAAGCCTGGGATCTGAGGGATGCACATTTTGTCAGTCTCTGTTGGTCAGTTTAAATGGCATCAGCTATAAATGTGCTCAAACTCCTCTTCATTCGCTCTTTAAATTGTCCTAGAAAGCACTTAAGTACCTGTGATTGTAATATCTGGAAAGTAGACATGCATTTGATCGCTTTCTGTGGGTGTTCAACTCAAAGCCTCCGTGCTGGCAAGAGGAAAGAAGAGCAGAATATATGAAAATGTGATGTGGAGAGACAGGTTTATTAAAAGCCATTGCAACAGAAAATAGCATCACTGAGCTTGATGACTTAATCTCCTCTCCGCTTTTATTGATCACTTTATTATTTAAGGTAGGATTGATAGCAGGATACATTGGATTTCTAATTATGAGTCGCCACCTTGGAGAATTGAGCCTGTCGAGTTGCTTAGAGATGATTCCTTCCCCTTCTCCCCCTATAAAAAAATGTCTCTTTCCAAGGCTGATAAACACTGCTTGGTGATTGGCTCTCAATGGATCACTCTTTAGAAAATGAACTGTCAACCCCTTGCCCTCGTATTGATTCTCGTTAGGATCGGCCATAAAGCTGTCAGAGGAGAGGCTGCCTGGAGCCAGGTACTGACAGACCTGCTGGGCTCAGACAGGTCTGCCCAGGGCTGTCTGCTCACTTATCTCTGCCCAGAGTGTGCAGTCACACGAAGGCACCACAGAGCAGGTGGGCAGCAGGGACAAAAGCCTGGTGGCAATGGAGATAAAAGCATCATGGTGGCCGTGGGCTCAGGGATGTCCCGTGGTTCCTCACTGGTATCTCTCAGAGAGGCAGTGGAAGGGAAAAGACAGAGCAAGATGAATGAAATACTAGGACAGTGAAACTGCTCTGTGCATACTAATGCATGGTGCCTTGCTAATTAATAGCCCTCAATGCACAGCTCTCCAGTAGCTGGAAGTAGCTCTCAATAAACAGAATCTACTTTAATATTCACTCTTCCTCTAATGATTTTAACCACTATCACAATGTCATTTAGCGGTGTGGACTTTGGGGATATTTCACGATGTTCCTAAGCCAGCAGAACTTAATAGCAAAATAATTATACTTTGTTCCAAAATTACTTCAGATGAGAAAAAGCTTTTCTGTCCATACAGTCCCCGTGAGAAGGTTTTGTAATCTAGCCATTACCTAAAAGTCATATTTGTACAATCAAACCTGTGCTTTGGCCTGCAGACGGCCTCTCTGCATCCACGAGCCAAATGCGGGAACTGGGCATATGCTGTGGGTGCCCACTTTTGAACACTGGGTTATTACTGGTAATTTAGCATCATGCTTTTTTCAAGACATTGTTCAAATCCCAAAATTCATCTTTACAGCAGAATTAGTCAAAGGACTTTACCTGCAGGCAGCTCAAGCTGTTTGGTTCTGTCCTGCGACGTGAGAACCAATCTGCCTAATGCTCATTTAAACTTCCCGAGGTTTGGATGGGCCCATCTATGGAGCAGCGGGCAGGGCATGGCATGGGTGTTTCTAAACCCTGCTCTGCAGGAATGCTGAGAGAAATTGCAGCATCTCTAAATGAGCTGTAAAGGATTCAGGAAAGTGTAAAACAGAGAGAGACAGCTTCTAAAAGGGCTTGCGTGGAGTTACATGGTCTGACCGAATCCTCTGGTCATCTGAAAGTTTCTCTCAGAAATTCTTCCAGCTGATAGATTGATTTATCTTTGCTCTGCCGACTCATTTGCCCACCTTTTGCCGGTGGTATGAGAGCAAGTGCTCTGCCAGCCTGGTGCCAGAGCCCCCCCAGCCCCTCTTTTGTGTGGGAAGGAGGAGGTGGGAGCAGGGGCATGGCAACCAGGTCCTGCTGTTTCACCTCAGTGCCTGCTAATTCCCCCCGCTGTTAACTCCTCTTCATCACCAGCCCCACCTGTAGCTCTGCCTGTCTCTGACCCCTGCAGTTCCTGAAAGCTTCTGTGTTCTTTTCCTGAATGCCGGCTACTTAATCACCGCTGCCAAAATTCCTCTAATTAGGGGATTCAGATCTGTGACAAAGGCTCCCTTCTGCCACTCAGGTGAGCTGCCCCAGAGGCAGCCCCAGCCTGTGTGCCCCCGTGTCGTGGGGCTCCTGGGCTGCTCTGCAGGACAATGGCACACAGCAGTGTCCTGCCCAAAGCCAGGCAGGAGAGGTCAGCAGGTGACACGGGGAGAAGTGGAAGTAGGTAGTTAGTTTGGAAGCTATTATTTAAACTTAATAAGCTACAATTATATTGCTTGAACAGTAATCCCTTTGTTTCCCCTAGTTTTTTGCATGTCTTTGAGTTTTAGTGGGGGAAGGCTATTTTTTAATCTGTTGTTAGGGTGTTTGTACTTTTTAAAAATAAGATAAAGAGAATTTTTTTCATACTTAAAATGCTTTCATGCAAAGTCTGTTTGCATTTTGTATTTCCCATCTGTGCCTGAACATTAATAAAATAAATTTGAAGGGTCCTGATTAAAATGCAGAATCTTATTTTTTACCCTTTTTTTCTTTCCTCTGAAAGAAGTTGTATAATACCTGAAACCATCTCTGCAATCCCCTTAGCTGACCAGGTCCTGTGTGGCACTGGGTGAGATTTGTGCTGCCACTTCCTTCTTACTCAATTCAGTAGCTGGGAGCAGAACATGATCCCATTATTTCACTCAGCTCTGTTATACCAGTGCTGTAAGTTCTGGGGCAAATAAATTATTTAAATGGATATTTGGATCCAGTGTGGGTTTTAATAATGCTCCTCCTGTGAGTGGAGCCATTTGTGTTTATGTTACTTGTGTCAAGAAAAGAAGCTCCCAGTGGTTTATGGTTGGCTGTGTACCTGCTTTTTCTGTCTGAACACAAGTCCTGTCAATGTTGGGAGCTGTGACACTTGGTTCAAAGATCAGGCTGTCTTCACATGTCAAACAGGATTTTTTTCCTTCTGTTTCATGGTTAATTCTTTTTTTTTTTTTTAATTGGCATAGTGTGCTGTATGACCCAGCACTAGGACTACAAAGGCTGGGAGATGGCCTCACAGCTGACAGCAGTGGGAAGCTGCCGTTCCCCACAGGGCAGGTGCAGAGTGGGAAGTGAGATGCTTTTTGCTGAGGGGCAGAGGGGTTGTGCTGACAGGAGAGGTATGGTAAGACTCAGGGAGATTTGCTGCAAGTGAGGCTCTCCATTATGTTTATTCTTCCTGTTATCTGTGAGTTTTTTGATCCCTTTTAACTCACATCTTATAGGCTTTTGTTGCATCTGCTCCCCACTCCCATTTTCCTCTTCTTATTCAGCATTTTCAGCCTGTTAATTAACCCAGTCTCACCCTGCTGTGCCTGGCAGACCTGGTTGTCCCCTGCCCCACTCCAGGCAGCGGTTGCACGTTGCTGGCAGTGCCAGTGTTGCCTCCTATTCTCCAGGCTTGGTTTCTCCTTCTGCCTTCCCTCTTCTCTCTACCCCAGCCTCTTGCCAGTCAGCTCTCCTGGGTCTGACTGGGAAGCTTGGATTTCCTAGGAACAGACAAACCGAGAGTAAGCCCTTCTCTTCAGCAGTGTCTGTTCCTGTGCTTGGTTCTGAACATTCAAGGATGGATGGGTAAAAGCCCAAATCATTTCTCTGCATCAGTGTACCACTTGATGCTGGGCAACTTCAAACCCCTACACATTTGGCTGTGCAGACTCCTAAATATCCTCCCTAACAAACTAACTTCTTGTATTAGCTTTTCGTCGTGCTGCTTGTCCACTGAAGCTTAAAGCTGAGCTAATTAAATACATAACTAGATTACAATATCACATGTGTAGGTGTGGAAGTAGTAACCTATAGAATTAACATACTCTGCTACATTATTGTCTCCAGCTCAGAGACTTAGTAGAGGAGCTCTGGCACCAGGAGTTCTTCAGCCCCTTCAATTAAGAAGTGATTGAAAGAATATGCAAAATCCTTGGGATCTTCATTTTTGATGGTCAGGGGTGGTGGTTTGTCTTTTTTTTTCTGCTGAGATCCTGATTTCCATGTTAAGAGACTTGTTTCCAGCTTTAAATTTGCAGTTAAGTAAGTGTATTGATGTTGGTGTTTGCCTAATGATGTTTGAAAATCAATCTACCAAAACACCTCTGTGGCAGATTTAAATCCCTGTGTAGCAGGGCTAAAAAGCAATTTGGCCCTTCAATTCCAAAAGTAAGTTTGAAGAAAAAGTAGCTGAAACGTGAACTTTTTTTTTGTTCTTTAAATGCTGAGATGCAAATAGGTTTGTGTTTCCTTTGATGCTCTGTTGATGCCAGTAACACGTAGAGGAGTGTGAGGATCCTCCTGCCCTGGCTGTGTTGTGTCATGGCTGTGGCAGGTGCCAGCAGCTCGAGTCTCTGCAGGTCAGGACAGTCGAGCTTGTTTCCGAGTGAGATCCTTATTCTGAACTCACATGCTGTGTTTTGTTCTGGCAGGCGCAGTAAGTACAGCAAGGCGAAGCAAGAGGCAGATGAGGAGAAGCACTTGAACCAAGGTAAAAGGCCCTGGCGTTTGGGGGTTTTGGTTGGGTTGTAAAACATGGCTCATGTCCTGGTGCTTAGGAAGTAAGGGATTGCATTCTTCTTGAGGCGAAAATGTTTCTGGTTTCCCCCTTGCAAACATCCTACTTTGAAATTAATCTACTTTAGTAACAGGGAAAACAGAAGTATCTGGGTAAAATGGTTTGAAGGTACAGACAGGAGAAAAGTTTATCCAATTTTTTGCATTGTTTCTTGCCACTGAAAGACACCTGTTCTTGGCCACTTGAAATTTAGGCAGTATTTTTCCCCACGATACTTTGCTAAAGCAGTTTCTGAATGGGCCAGAGGCAATCCTGCAGGAAAGGGAATGTGAACTTTGCTGCCTTTTTTCCAGCATTGAATCCTTTTGCTCCTTCCATGTACCAAACCCAGGACCTGAGCTCAGAATTTCCTTGCTCCTGTAGGAAAAAGGGATGTCTTTTATTCTCACAGGTCCATGACAGCCTATTGGCATGCTAGTGATGGCAGTGATTTGTGAAGCTCATTAATTGGCAAAGCCTGATTCCTTACATCAATATTGGGAAATATTAAATGTTTACACTTTAAAGTATTGCACTGGGGGGAAAAATACTGAAGTCCTTCCTTTCTTCATCAGTCATTCCTGGCTTACAGTACATTTTTATTGTACACTCTCTTTGGTGTTGTATATCATTAAGGCTTCTGTCTCATATGTTCTGTGTTCAGCAGCATGTAGATCAGTGACTTCAAATAAAACATTTCTGCCTTGCAGGTGTTAGAACATATGTGGATCCTTTTACATATGAGGATCCAAACCAAGCTGTGAGGGAATTTGCCAAAGAAATTGATGCCTCCTGCATAAAGATTGAAAAAGTTATTGGTGTGGGTAAGTGCCAGAACTTTTGCATTTTTTTCTAAAGTAAATACACTTTAAATTTGCTTTTAGGGAACGTGTGATCCTATGATTTTTGTATGACAGTTCTCCCAAACGTACTGACATAACAGTTTGACAACACAAGTGCATCCTTCAGGTTCATGACCATGGATTTTTGTGCCTTTTTCTTTAAGGGGAGTTTGGTGAAGTGTGCAGTGGACGTCTCAAAGTGCCAGGAAAAAGAGAGATCTGTGTTGCTATCAAGACTCTAAAAGCTGGTTACACTGATAAACAAAGGAGAGACTTCCTGAGTGAGGCCAGTATCATGGGACAATTTGACCACCCCAATATCATCCACTTGGAAGGTGTAGTTACTAAATGTAAGTAGGTCGTTTCCATGATAAGTCCAATTTGGAACTCGCTGAGAAATTAAGTCTGTGGTGTGCGCTGGCTTTTTTTTTTCCTTCTTACCCTCTCTCCCGTAAAATGACAGATGGAACAGATCCACTGATAGCTAATAGGAGGAAATCAGTACAGGACAAGTCATTAATCTTGTTGTCAGCTATAAATGGGTTTACGGTTTCAGCTGATACTCTATCTGTAGGCAGCTTGTACAAGATTTTGTAGAGGGAATTAATACTGCAGGGGTTGGCTTTTTTCTTTATGCCTTCTTGCTATGCCAAGCAGGCATCTTTCACATCTTTGCTAGACTGAGATGATTGTTACAGGATAGGCAAAAGCAGATGGTGAGCGAAGAATTCAAAATGATGGGGGAAAAATACCAAAACAGAACTACACAGTCATATGTTTAAAGTACAAAGCACAGATGTAAGGAGCAAACCTTTGAAATGAAGCAGGCTGTTTTCGTGTGAAACTTGCTTATTTGGTTTCTCTGATTTACAGGTGTGCTAATTTCACTCTGCAAAATTTACCTGGACGATCTTTTTGTTTTCTTGATTTGGGGTTTTTTAAGTCTGTCAGTGTTCCCTGTGCCCTAGAAAGAGTGACAGTGCTTGCTTGGTGCTGTCTATAGGCTAGAGCTGAAAATGCACCTGCAAGACAGCCGTGCTTGGGTCTGACCTGATAAGGTGCCACTGCCCTGGTGTAGGTATTGCCTGTGCTCCAGCTGCCCTGGGTAGCGTGGTGGCAAAGCCTGGCACTGATTGCTAATCCTGAAAGACCCTTTGGATGTCAGGGCTCATGCTCAGGAGAGCATAGAAAGCAGGCAGTGATCTTGTGAGCTGCTGTCAAAGGGTGGAGTTTGTGAAGCTCACCTTCTGCAGCATGAGGAACATGAATGCAGAGTATTAATAGTGGGAGCAATTAAAATTCGAGATGGATGAAAAGTTAAAAAGTAAAATATTACTAGAGGAACAAAGTACCTCTCACAGAGGGTTATCAAAACCATCAGTTCCACTGTAAAACTCTGTCCCTCGGGAATGTCAGTGAGAGCTGATATTTACCCTGTCAATTCTGTTTCTGGAAGTCTTACCCCTGCTCATTTGTGTTGCTGTCTCCTGGTCTGCCTTCTCTCAGCATTGGAAAATGGCGCGTGCAGTGTGTGGCAGTTTGCTTTTAAAGGCAAAGAGCAGTTTGGACTAATTTTGGCCATACTTTACTGAGATCTTCCCTCAAAACTAAAATTAAAATACAATACTCTGTTTAAATTTGCAAGGCCTGAACGTCTCTCTCGGTGATTGTTATAACAAAGGGGAGGAGGGTTGTGATCAGGCCACAGTGTTTGCCCCAGACAGCGATTCTTTTATCACCTCGGTAAAAGAAAGGCAACAGGGGAATCTTTTGTGTTGAAATCCCTCTGAGGCTGGAAGCCCCCGAGCTCTACAGCTCCAGCACTTACAAATGACCGTATGCATTTGCATACTGCAGTTGTCAGTGAATTAAAATGATTGGGAATTTTCACCGAGGAGGTGGCAGCCTGACCCGGGAGTGCTCCATTCCTGGCTCCCAGTAAGTGATGCTCCGGCAGCAACCCAGCTCCGTTACCTCCGAGCTGGGCTCCTGGGGAAACAGGGCTACTTAAGAACACATTTATCTCCATTTCTCCATGGGTTTTCTGAATGCTGTGATAAATGAATGCATTTAATAAACTGAAAATTAAAATGTGAGATAAATAGTGGTATAGATGGGGGTTGAGAGAGGCAGCAAAAAACCATGAATAAATTATTGGCTGCTAGTCAAGTACTTTTAATAATTGACTCGCTGATGGTAACTTCTCTCTTCTCTCCCTATCCCCGCTTCCCCTGCTAAAGAAGTGCCTGAGTAATGAAATTACATGTTAATGCACTGAAAGAGTCTCCCTTTTTCCCCTTCTACGTTGACATAGTATCTTTTGATTGAGGAAGGTTAATTAATACTCATTTAGCTGTATTTGTTCAGTGAAAGGGTTGCTGTCACGGTTGCAAAGGATAAATGAAACAGTGCCATATGCAGATTTGGTTGAAGTTTTTCCTCTTTCTACCGAAGAATGCCTGCAAAGGTGAATTAGAGGGAGGGTGATGTTTTTTCACACCCTTGTACTTAAGGATGTGCTCAGCCAAGGTCACTCAGCCCTTCATCCAGAGCAGTTTGCTTTATGCAGTGCCATTGCTTCTCTGCAGCGTTCAGTAATGGTATTTCACAGGCATGCCAGTTTGTATGGGACCAAAATGGTAAGAATTTGGATATCAGCAGAGAAGAGAAGTAAGAGCAGGAGTAGTAAAAGGCCTCTAAAGGATAGGTTGGGACTGGAAAGGTGAAATAAGTAATGATCAGTGAAATAAGTGATATATCACACATAGATGTTGGCCTAAGTGAAATGTGGTAAAATGTTCTTACAGTCAGCCCTTATAGCATATGGTTTTCTAATTAAAAAAAGGTTACTTCAGAACCAGAAATCCCTGACAAATGAAGAGAAAAGCATCTTGGTGAAAGATGCACTGAGGTAGAAATTATTAGGGGAACTTTAAATGCTGCAGCATTTCACAGAAGGGTAATTTTTAGAGATGGTTGTTCTGGAGCAGATACTTGCTGGTGACAGAAGCAAGGGAAAATTAAGTAGTTCGGATACCTCTCATGCCAAGATGCAGTTGAGGTATCTAGGTGACCTGGCCTTTGAAGCCTTCTTTCCCTGTAATGTTCCCTTATTCAGACCTGCTTCAGGAAGTAAAAGCTGAGTTTCTCTGGGACACCATCTTTTATTTAGGAAGAAAACCTTATAGTTCCTGTAGGTAACGCATAAGAGAGAGGAAGGTTTGCCACACCCGACAGCACTGATTGTCAGGTGCTCATCTTGGGACTGGGCTTTTGCCATTCAACCTCTGATAAGTCACTTCTGTACCTCTGCCATTGTTCACTTTTGAGATTTCTTCAGACCTATTTCTACGAATACCCATGTGTCAAATATGCAGTAGGATTTAACTCTGTGAAATAATTGGAGTGTGTACCTAAATATTTCTAAAACTCTTAAGGACAGCATCAAGCATTATTTGTGTATTTGCTGTGGTTTTAGGCAGGAGAGTGCCTAGAAAGCATCCCCCTGTCAGTAACATTGCATTTCTCCTCCGGCTGCCCAGCATGGGGAGCTGGGTGCTGCTGAGCACTGTGCCCCACGTGTGACACAGGGCACTGAATCATTTCACCCCTGGTTGACTTCAGGAGGCAAATGGCTTTGGCTCATTTATAAATAACGAGAGACATGGAATACAAATTCAGGACAGAGAAGGTTGAGAGGAACAGCCTGTATTTTTCATTCTTGGATCCAGTTGTCTTGGAATGCCTTGTAGCTTCTGACAGCTTCTAACTCACCTAAAGCACTGATCTTTCAAAAAAGAGAGACCAAAGCATTCACAAATTCCATTTTTCTACTCTGTGAGCAATTTAATTACATTAAAGATTTTTGTTAGGTTTAGACAGATCTTCGTTTCTTAGTTCTCAATTATCAATTCATATATTCCTTAGAGAACAGGAGCCACTTTAGTTAAAGACCTTGTCAATGAGTCAACCAAGGGGTTAACCTTCCAGATGGAGCCTTTAAATGTTTCTGTCCTATAATATTTCATCTCTTGCTCCCCACAGCTGAGGCATAAGCTTGGTGCTTTTCAAATTAAATTAGATTGTGTAAGCCAGGTGTCTTGGCAGTAAAATCATGTGCAAGCCATTTTTATCCCATTAACATTGGTGTTCATCGAGGAATTGTGTTTTTCTTTCTGCACACTCTAGGTAAACCAGTAATGATCATAACTGAGTACATGGAGAATGGCTCCTTGGATGCCTTCCTCAGGGTAGGTGATTTCTTCAAAAACTAAGGAGATTCTTTAGTGGGAAACATTTTCTGGCTTTCTTCTTTTTTTTTTTTTTTTCCCCAGAAAGATACTGAAACTTGTGCAGTTTTAAAGACATTATGTTTATACTTGGGAAATTCTGTTTTCTGGTGTTGCTTCTATCAAAAACCAGAATAAATATAAAGTGGAAGAATATAGAATAAATGAATTTTTAAAATAGCAGGATCTTAAATAATCCATGTTTAATGTGAACGGTTCTAACTTGCTCCATTTTTGAAAGCATTGCAGTGTGGTAGACTCATTAAAATCAGATTCATTGCAAACGGGATACTGCATCACTGAAAGCTGTGACAGAATCTCTCAGTTTTTGCTTTACTAGTGAATTAAAGACACTGGTCAGGAGAGTGAGGAAATAACATTGCATTTTATTTGAGGGAAGATGGGAATCTGCAGCTCTGCTCTTCGCCAACTTCAGCAGTGGCAATAATGTAGCTTTTAGCTTAATGCTCTGCAATTTTGCTCATTTCCCCATATGCAGAAGAACGATGGCAGGTTCACAGTCATCCAGTTGGTGGGGATGCTCCGTGGCATTGGCTCAGGGATGAAGTACCTGTCTGACATGAGCTACGTGCACCGGGATCTCGCTGCTCGCAACATTCTGGTCAACAGCAACCTGGTGTGCAAAGTGTCTGATTTCGGCATGTCCCGGGTCCTGGAGGACGACCCCGAGGCAGCTTACACCACACGGGTAAGGAGGGAGGGAAAATGGCCATGTTGTCATGCCTGCATGTTGGTTTTGTCTGACTGTGTGGGAGGTGACAGTGGTTTGTTTTAAAATAGTCTCAGTCACAAGTGAGAACCTAAATCTCAACCTAAAAGTAAACATTGGCCCAGGCTTCATAGCTCCTATAAATTGATGTGCTGTTAACTGCTACAGCAGTGGCCACAGCAGTATTTCTTATCTGAGGATGTGACTCACATATTCCTCTTGTTCATTCATCGTGGTACAGCACATGACAGGAACCTGATGCCAGAAGTTAGACCCTGGACTTCTGTTCCTTCTGATATCTACAAACATGGTTTCCAAGTGGCTGGTCCTACTCACGTTTGGTACAGCAGGTGTAGGCACACCACAAAAAAATAAAAAAGAGAAACCCACTTTTGCCCGTCACAAAGCCAGTCATAAGTTTAACCTAAATAATTTGGACTGGGAAAAGTGTTAGGCCTTAATTCCCATTTTTTGTTTCTTTCCCATTTAATCTGTATTTCAGCATCCCACTGTTAAGTAATTTTGCTAAAGCCGTTTTAATATGCTGCACATGGAATAGGGCTAATGCAAGTACTTCTGGCCACAAAACAACATCCCAGCCAGTACCAGCCTTTGTACCAATACCTCTGATATCAACATGCACTTAAAGAAAAAAAAGTCAGTTTATAAAGTCTTCTTTTTTAATTGCTTATTTTCTTCATTTTAAAGTATCTGCCATTCTCCATCTGTTCTCCCTAGTGCTGAGTTTGTTTGCAGCACTCAGATTTTGCCGTTTAATCCCAACACTCACCCTTTAATGGATTCACAGCTCATTACAGGGAAGGATAGACTGATGTAGTATTAAATGCTGGCCAGCCTTGGTATCCCTCGCTCGTAAGGGTGGCAAGTGGAAGAAGCAGAAGCAGAGGTCTGAAAAACTGTAATCAGGGAAATCAGAGTTCAGACAAGCACACAAGGGCAAAGCAGAAATGACTGAAGGGCTTCTCTCTGAATTTAGCAAGTGGAGATATGGTATTGTTGGCTCTCAGGAGTAAACTAGAGAGAGTCAATGACATTTGCTTTACAGTCATTGCCTTCATTTGGTATCAGTAGTGAAGGATCAGGAAAATTTGGATTATCTCCACTGTGCTCAAGCAGCTAAATATAAAGAGCTTATTGACAATTTTTAGAATGACAACCATGTATAAACAATGTCAGTGCATCTGTGTCTGAAAAGATGAATAAAGCTTTTGCATAACCTGAGAGGATGCAACAGAATGCAATTTTTAAAGCAACATTTTTTAAGAGAATGATGCGTTCTGCTCCTGTTAGTAACTCATTAAAGTGAGAGCATCCTATAGTCACCAAGGCACATATTGCCACAACCTAATTCACAAAGGGCCTGGTGCAAAGGCTGAAGCAGCCAGAAGGACCCCTTTTGATTTCCCCTGGCTTTGGAATCAGTCCATATTAAACACTTGAGAGATAGAGTAGAGCAATATACCATTAAGTATGCACACACTGCCCTCAGTTATGGATAAAAGCTATCTAGGAGATGGCTGGGAAAAAACCTACCAAAGTAAACTTAATCAAAAAAGCATAAAAGCAAATGAAAAACCTCTGAAAACCTTTGTTCAGCTTAAGTCATTCCCCAGATGGAACTGCAGGAAACCAAAAGCTCAATTAAAAACACCTTGCATATTAACATAAACAAAAGGAGAAATCTCTGGCTTGGGATCACTCAGCTAAGGCAAAATCAGATAAACAGGATGGAGTGAGTTCCTTTTTAAACAGTGTAGGACCTCAGTGGTCCAAATCAGATGCCCAAGTGTTTTTATTTGTTTAAAAAGACGCATTGTAAGAAGAGGCAGCTTTCTCCAACAGGTATCAAAAGCAGCCTTGTACCCTGGTCTGGTGTTGAACTCCTCCCCCAGGGTCTGGGAGAGCCCAGAGGCTTTCTTGCCCTCTCACATCTCTGGCAGGAGTTGGGATATTGCCCATGGGAAACACCACTGTATTCATAAATCTTCCCAGTTTATCCTCTCTTTATTTTACCTTTCTGAAAAGCAAAACGTTTGTAATCCCATTTTTCTGAAACAGGCGAAACAGGTCAGACAGGCAAGCAAGGAAATAGTAATTAACAGCATGTACGTATTTGTTTTGTCAACTAAATCTCTAATATATACTTCGTAAAACCCCTGGCTTGTTCTCAGGCTTCAGCATAGCCCTAAGCAGAGATCTCTTGGAGGGCTGATAAAAATACATTTAACAATTTACTGGTTCGCCTCCTCGTGACTAAAGAAAACAGATGGGCAGCATTGCCTCCTGGTTGGATCTGACAGCTTTATGGCAAACAGGAGAGAAAGTGGATGCCTTTTTAAGAAGGGTTCTGGAGTTGTACACAAAAAACCTTTTTGTATTTTGAATGTGTAGAGCGGTGTCAGCCACGCACATTACTGGGTCAGTGACTCACCAGCCTGTGGTTCCTTCTCTTGGTGGCAGGGTGGCAAGATCCCCATCAGGTGGACTGCTCCAGAGGCCATCGCCTACCGCAAATTCACCTCAGCCAGCGACGTGTGGAGCTACGGCATCGTCATGTGGGAAGTAATGTCCTATGGGGAGAGACCTTACTGGGACATGTCCAATCAAGATGTGAGTCTCCTTCTGAGCTTCTCTGCGTTTTCTCTCCCTTTGCCCCGCCATGCCTTTATCTTTGTCCTTAGATGTCTGCTGATGTGTTTCTGTGGCAATTGCTACATGATTATAAGACATTTATTCCATGCTTTTAAAAGGGTATCATGAGTCGTAGACTCCTGATTTCTTAGGGAACCTCTCTGGAGCTAAAGTTCCTTGAGTACTTCAGGCTTTGTCTGTGGTCATGGACTAGGGTTTTCTCAAGTTAGGGTCTACACCTTGTGCAGGGGGTTTATTTGGTTTGATGTTTTAAATTAAAAAAAACCAAGGCAATTAAAGAAAAATGGAGGAAAGGGAAACGAATGTATTTAAACTGTCAGATCGTAATACAGTCAAGAGAAGGAAGACTTGAGTGTTCATATTAAATCTTGCATGTTTACTGAATCTTGAGTTTACTGAATGTTTTTAAGAGAAAAACACTTGAATTTAATTTGGCTTCCTATTGGTAGTTAATTTTTGAAGCTCCACTATGCTTGTAACTCTTCCAGGTGATTTTATTTCTTGTAGGATATCTAAATCAACACACAGGAAATCCAATTCTGATTATCAGCCAGAGCATCCTTGTGACAATGGCATAGCTGCCCCCTGAGGGCATTAAAAAGCAGGTTTTGTAAATGACCATTCTTAAATTATGCATGTCCTGTTTAACCATACCATCTGGACTACTTCAGTGTGTTCCAAGAGGGACTGTGCACAATGGCTGCTGTTCCAGAAGAGTATTTAATAATAATGCTAATAAGAGCTTTTGCTAATAGAATTTTTATTAAATGAAAAAAAAAAAATGCCAGTGAAAATGAGGCCTAGATTATATGTAATTCTTTTCCCAGGGGATTTACCAGCATATAAAGGAAGAAGAAAATGGTAACTGAATATACGGCCATGGGAGTGGTTAAGGCATTTTACAAGTCATCTGCTTTCTTCTGTAGAGCTGAACATTTTCAAAGAGTGTCTAGATGCGGATGGCATTTAATCTAAATGGGGGATATAATTTTAATTTCCTTCTGATGTGAAACGTCTCTTCTGGCACCCAATCTTGCCTTCCTTTTGCTAACAGGAAGTCATCAAGACTTAGCAAGAAAATAAAACACCAGATGTGTCTCGGTTGTATCAGGCATGTCTGCACAGCACAGTGGAGCTCACTGCAACAAACAGAGCTGTTTTTATTAGAGCTGTTTATGTTAGGCTGGTGTTCACTGCGACTGTGCACTGCTAGACCGTGTTGAAAAGCTGGCTTGAACAAGACAGGGAAAGCCAATATTACTGTCTCTGCACACTCTCTACAGTACACGGCATAGACACGCCTTTTTTTTCCTCTTAATGATGGCAAGAGCAGTGCTTCTCACAACAAAGCAGAATTGGATTTCAAATTATACTCAGTGTCTGCTGGATCAAGAGAAATCAAAAGGATCTTCATACTTGCTGGAGTAGTGAGAGCCACTTTGTTTGTGGTCACTGAATAGCTGCTAATAATGCAAGCATATCCCTCACCTTGTCCTCCCAGTGGATTTTAGCCACTAATTGGACAAGTCCAGAAGAAGGGAATTTAGTGCAGCTCAAGTCTCTGAGCACTCCTGATCACTAGTCTCATGGTGAGTCTTGCCAGCAGTGTCATATCGATTAATTCAGATCTGAAGGCTCCTGGGTCATGTCCCTGTCATGTTAGAATTGAGTTCTGGTCATGTCCCATCCTCCTGAGAGAACTAAGAAGCCATTAGAGCCTCTGGAGTGCCTTTTGGAGGGCTTGAAGTGACTTCAGTCCAAGTTTCTCTAGGTTCTGTTAAATATGAAATACATACTTAAGATGTGTTGGACTTCTGTAAAGCTGCACAAAAGGGTTCCCATCTCTGCATTTCTTGGCTCAGAGCTTACAGCAGTAAGAGAACTGGTTCTCTGCAAGGCCTCTGTTACTGACAGAGATGAGCTAGCCCAGGAGGACAGGGGGGAGGGGGTGACCTGCTGTACCTTAAAAATGATGAGGAAAATACAGTCTCAACATACTGCACCCAAAACTGACTGATAGCAAAGACTTGCAGAGCTGTTGCTTCTCCAGCCCTCTGTCCAACAGGATAGTTGCGTATTTCTAACCAGGGCTCTTCTGTCATCCCTGTTTCCCATGTGCTTTTTGGTGGCACATTGCCCTGCCGTGTCTAATGTCTGCTCTGGGTGCTGTACCCTTTTAGTTTTGAATCGCTGAGGAGAAATGACAGTTCTGAGACCACCAGCAGCTGCCTGAGTCCGAGTGCAGTTTTCCATCTTGTATCACTTAACTGTGGGTTTGTCACCATACTCTGGATGGCCCTAAGATAAACCGTGCTCAGCTGGTAGACGGGAGCAGTGTCTGATGTTCCCTAATGTCTTCCTAATTGTGCCATTTGTAGGTGATTAAAGCCATCGAGGAAGGGTACCGGCTGCCCCCGCCAATGGACTGCCCCATCGCTCTGCACCAGCTGATGCTGGACTGCTGGCAGAAGGAGCGCAGCGACCGTCCCAAATTTGGACAGATCGTCAACATGCTGGACAAGCTCATCCGCAACCCCAACAGCCTCAAGAGGACAGGCAGCGAGGGCTCCAGGTCAGCTGTGCTGTGTCACGGTGACACGAGGGAGCGCAGGGGAGGTGACGGGCAGAGTGCAGGTGGCACACAGCTCTGCGCAGCAGCCACTGCTCCGCGCGGCCAGCGCGGGGCTCTGCTGGCTCCGTGTCGCCCCCGGGGCACCCAGGCTCACCAGCCCTGCCAGGAGGAAAGGGGAACGAGGAGAGCTGCTGCTGGATCACACCAGCGCTGAGAAAGTTTCCAGCACAGCAGTAAGCACGTCCTGACACAGGCAGGCTCTGTTGGAAATCAAAGTTTGCTGCTTCTTTCCCCGTCTCTCCCCTGGTGAAAGGGCTTGAACGGGTAGGGTCACCTCAGTCAGTGCAGCTAACAGCAGTGATGTGGTTTTCTGCAGGAAAAGCACATCATCAAATTTTATAAACCCTAGATTTGTGTAGGATTTGCAAATGAGCATTACAATATTACAGCCAACGCCTCGCAGGCATTGGGAAGGTGTGGATTAATTTTTATGTGAATTTGAATTTAATTTTGTGGAAAGCCAGTTTCATGTCTCCACCAATCCTGCATTACATTTGTTTTGTTTGCTAAGCATGGTGTACCTGGTACGTGCAAGAGAAGTGCAGCAGGAAGGAAACTCCCAGAGTTGTAGGGTAAAACCAAAATATCTTTGTTGGGACAGATCAGCAGTTTGTTTAAGCTGGTGAAACACTGCTGAAGTAATAGGAGCTTTACTAATCTACACCAGCTTTGGTCTGTTTTTTTTTAAATGTCTTTGCTTTGTCAGGTAGATTTGCTTACAGCAAATATGGAAAAAAGCTAAAGAGAAATGAGGAAGATAATGGGAAAATGTTTTTTAGTAGGAGGGAAGGTACAAAAATATGCATCAAACAGTGCAAAATTAAGTGTCTTGAATCAGTGAGGGAGTGACAAAGATTCTGTCTCAGCCTCCAACAGAACAATATCCTTTTTTAAACTTGTATGTCCCTTTGTGAGTCTTGCTTACAATGTATGTCACCAGAAGAGGGATCATTAACCCTCTGAGGCCACTATCACCACGTCTTCCAGATTGCCCTAATTGCACTGGAAGCCTGGCAAAAATGTATCCTCCCTTGAGGCTTAAATAATTTACGTGGTGAGAATCACAATATGATCTGCTGTGATAATTTGATTGAAGAATCACAGTATGAACTCCCCCGTTTTGCTTTCTTTTCTTTTCAGTTTACAGGTGCTCTTTGAAAATATTCAGATTTTACAGCAGTTAATAACCTGTTCAAGGTCATTCTATGTGTGTGTAATTTAAGAGCCTGTTCAAGGTCATTTCACGTTCATGACTGTTTATAAATATTTTTCATGTGTTCAGAACAGGAATTTCAAATATGCATATAACATTATTAATATATGATTTTATACATGAAGCATAATTTTCTGTAAATAGGTTGCCATCATTGGTCTTGTGTTAGATAGTGCAGTAAAAGAGTTGAACCAATCATTACCAACTTGCACTCAATGCCTCAGGCAAGACCTAACTATGCTATTGCACACCTAGTCTTTGATGATGTGCATTTTCAAATAAATTGCTAAATGGTAATTGTTTTGATTAGATAGATAATAGTAATTTATAGTGCTTTAATGAAACTGTGACTTATGATATACGTGAAATAATAAACACAAATTAATAAGAGAAGAAAATGTTGTAAAAATAATTATTGGCAAAACTGTGCAAGAGAAAATGAGAAGCACATTCCACAGTGCAAAGATCAAAGCTTGTGTGATTCCCGCCACTCCTGGCACACATTCTGGTCAGGAATGGATTCATTAAAGAGGGGATTAACTCCCTGCAGTCCTCAGTTTGATTGAATGCACTGAGCAGACCTGGCTAGAAACAGGAACTCGCCCTGAGTTTTACCCTCCAAACCAGTCTGGCAGGGTGTGAGCTCCCAGTTCTTTGCACGTACTTCAGTAGTGTTTCTATAGCTGCTGAGCTGAGGTCTGACACATGCAGGGTTGGCAAGGTCTGGCATTGCTGCCCGTGAGATACAGACCCAGCAGGCTGAACACCTTCCAGCATTGCCATCTTCTTTGTTTTGGGGAGTAAAAGCATTTTCTATGAACTTTTTTGTATCTGAGGTGGAAATCGTAAGCTGCATTGTGGTTCAAATTAAATCTCAAACCAAAAATAGAAACCTCAGGTCAAATTCATTCTTAGCAAAACTTGGCCTGTTACTTTGCATCTTGTTCAGTTTCTTGCATTGATCTGAGTTGGTGTGCAGAGCCACCAGTTTCATTGGGCACAGCCTCTTGCCCTTGCTTTCCCTCATCACTGAGGGTAATAATTGCTGCAGAGACCAAACTTTGGTTTGTGGTTCGTGATCCAGCTGACACCATTTCTCTGTCCTTTCACTGTTTGGCATCCAGACCTAGCACAGCCCTGCTGGATCCCAGCTCCCCTGAGTTCTCGGCGGTTGTTTCTGTCAGTGACTGGCTCCAAGCCATGAAAATGGAGCG
The DNA here is from genome assembly GCA_013400655.1 of Mystacornis crossleyi. Taxonomy (NCBI): domain Eukaryota; kingdom Metazoa; phylum Chordata; class Aves; order Passeriformes; family Timaliidae; genus Mystacornis; species Mystacornis crossleyi. The sequence continues at coordinate 51,614 of VYZQ01041418.1, read as the reverse complement.
ATACAAGGATAACTTCACGGCTGCTGGCTATACCACCCTAGAGGCTGTGGTGCATATGAACCAGGAGTAAGTACTCAGCGATATAACAAAAAAAATGGTAAATCTGGATTTAATCAGCCTCTTTTGCTTTGTGCTGCATATCATTACACTCATTAAAGGAATGGAATGCCTTTCATTTGGATGGAGGATAACTTTAAAATGCCTCCACAATGCCTCCACTTATTTAATTAAACATTTCTGTACATCTGCCTTGCTTTTGCTAATGCTGCTTGCGGTTGACTCTTAATATATTTCTCTGCACCAGCATCTGATCCACGGTTCTCAGCCCCTTGTTCTTCTTTTGCTTTCCACAGGGACCTGGCCAGGATCGGGATCACGGCCCTGGCACACCAGAACAAGATCCTGAGCAGTGTCCAAGCAATGCGCACCCAAATGCAACAGATGCATGGCAGGATGGTTCCCGTCTGAGCCAGCACTGAATAAACTCAAAACTCTTGAAATTAGTTTACCTCATCCATGCACTTTAATTGAAGAACTGCACTTTTTTTACTTCGTCTCCTCGCCCGTCGAAATAAAGATCTGCAGCATTGTTTGATGTACAGATTGCAGAACCTGAGCGTGTGTGTTGGGAGGGGGGGCCTCCAGAAATGACAAGCCGTCATTTGAAACCAGACCTGGAACAAATTGTTTCTTGGAACATACTTCTCTGTTGATCAATGATATGTAAAATACATGTATCTATATAAATATAAAGTCACATTCAAGTTTTGATGCTATGTTTGCTGCCAGATACTGTGCTTAAGAAACAACAGCATTACTTTCCTTCTCCCTGTGACCTGTAGGATTACAACCGTAGTGTTTTATTTGTGGGTGAAACCACCGTTGTGCATCTTTCACTGGAATGAAGAACCTGCCCTAGGATATTTTTTGCAGACTTGATGCATCACTAACACCATGCAGAAACCTCAGTGAGAATATCGTGTGGCTAATCAGTGCCTGCAAATTAGTGATCTACCTGTTTATGGGCTTGAGACATGAAGTGACCCACCTAGTGGATTAGTGGGCAAAATTGGACTTCTGGAGAGATTCTTGGCTGTTGTGCCGTGCTGAAGCCTACCATTGAAAGACTTTTGTGACCATCTTGCCAGTGTCAGCTGTGACAATCGTGGCTGTGGAGCTTTCAGGCTTCTTTTCTCTTTCAAGAAACTTACTCCTTTTGCCTCGCGGAAGGTCAGTGGAAGTGCAAGTGTCCAACGTGTTCATGATGCTTTATTTTGTAAACTGTCCTAGGATCTCATCACTGTTTGGGGAAAATAAAAAATGCTGTGGTATGTATTATTTGGGGTTCCTAACTGGTTTGTAAGAATCTGTGCTGGTTTCCCAGCCTAATTGCTGAGCCTTTCCCATTTTTTGCTGTATTTGATGGCAGTGAAAATTGCACTATCTCAAATTGCTCTCAGACTGTTAGGGAGAGAGCTGTTATACTCTCATGGCATGTTAGGTTGTGCAGACAAGCTGTAGGAGTGTCTTGGGGCTCAGCTCAGTGCTGAGAGCTTGACCCCACTTCACATTGAGAGCAGTAGGATGCCCTTATGCTTTGGGTGGAAAAACTCAACACCTATGGATCCCATAGAAAGCAAGAATAACCTTGTAAAGTACAGATACTTGTAAAGGCAGCAGGAAGAACCAAGGACTTTTCCTGCACGCTCATGAACAGCAGTAAAAACAATGTTTGGGTTTTAGAAAGATGTGTTTCATTTGTGGTGTCAGTGGTTTTATGGGAAGGGGAGCAGAAGGAAATGGGATTGCACATGCAGCCTTGCTGGTTTTATGCAGTTTGGGTGTCAGGCATGGTGGCAGCTCTGTGCAGTGCAGCAGTTCAGGCACCGTGATCCAGTTGGATCAGCTGTGGGAACCAAAGTCCACTTTGGAAACCAGCCCCATAAGATGGGTATCAGGGATTATCAGGGCAGCTGTGGGTGTGAGTGCCACATGCAGACTGCACAGCTGGGGCCTGACACCCCTCTGCAGGTATGGCCAACAAGATGGAGTTTGGAAAAGCTGCCCTCTGCCTCCTCTAGGAAGTAGATGAAAGTTGAGTGACTAGAAGCATCCCCTGGGTTGCTAGGTGGAGGAGACTGCTATGGGAATGTGGTTGTCCTCAGTAGGTCACACAGGAGAAAGCTTTATCCAGTAAAGCTTTGAACACACTGAGGCTTGAATTTATTTATAATAAAGCTTTTATTACTCTTTTTGAGCAGAGTATGTAAGTTAGATTCCTTTAAAATCCTTCTGAGGACCAAAGTGATGAGATGAGCTTAGAAAAAAGACGGGCCACTTCCTCTGTGCTGAGTAGGAGGAGGATTTTCATGACATGTCCTTTAGAACTGACATTGCATTTCAGCTGTGCCAGGCACAATGTCAGAAAGGTGAGATTTATAGTTTAATGGCACTAAGACTGGTTCTTTAGTCTATAATATTTTGGTCCTACTCCACACCTGACAGCAAATTCAGAAATGATTTAGTGACTTTATATGTCAGACATTTTTAATAATTGAGTTTATCCTAAATCCAAAACAGTTCACTCAGTTGGACAAATCACACATACTGTATTGTCACTCACATCATTTTTGTCACTTTTAACAATAACTTGCTGATTTTAACCACTAACTCTCCCTCACTCCCAACTCTCTCAGAGAACAACTTGTTCTGAATATGAGATGCTAAATTTGGATCCTGTCAAGTCATGACAGCTCAGTATAAACTGTTCTGCAGTATTATAAAAGCTTTTCCATTTCAAGAAATTTAGGATTTCTTTAAAAAATCTACTTAAACCAGCATGTTTTAATGTCACTTTGCCAGGCAACATAAGAAGTAGTTACTCATTTTAAAGACTTGACATTTGTACTTTCAGCAGGAAAAATTCTTCTGCCCTCAAGTACAGAGATACTTGAAGTTTCCTTGCTGTAAATCTGTTGCATTCTGTTGAGATCATCTTTTTATCTAAAACCAAAATACACCCAATTTTCTGGCCAGTTTGTTAAATTGATGTCTTGGAGTCTAGTGGTGGTAATTCAAAACAGTGCAATATTTTCCACACAAAATGGAAAACTGTGTCCCTATAGAATGAAAACTGTGAAGGCAGCTCAGATGCTGGGTTTTCAGCACTGCCACTGGTAGCTGTGTTTCCTGTGATAAAATATGGCCAATGGGGGGCATCCACTGGAATGTGATTTTAGCTGGAAGAGAGCAGATGGAAGAAAAAAAAGGTGGCACATGTAAATATAGATAGAAAGGTAGATTGGTTGATTGATTACATATCTGTATATAAGGTATGCTGTGGAAGCAGCACTTTGAAATAGTGTGAGGGAAGGAAGAAGGCAAAGGGTTCCCACCCTTTGAGTGCTGCTCTTTGGGCAGGTCTGGATGTCTGTCTTGATGCATGCGGTTTAATACATTTGATTTGGGTTCTCTTTTCGTCCAGGGAAATGGATTTTGCTGTCATGGCCTCGTCGCCCATCCCGTTGATCACACTGACCATGGAGGAACACAGACTAGACATGGAGCCTTCTGAACCCACAGTTACGTCTTCCATAGCACTGATTCTGGAGAACACATGCTGAACAGTCATCGGTCCCCGAAGAGAGTGTGACTTCTTTTTTTTCCTGGGCCACCCACTCTGTTGTTTTTCTCTGTTGAGCGATAACTGACTTGTTAAGACTCAGCACCCAACTGTCACTTGAGGAATGTACTGTGTCAAAGCCCTGCAGACTTTGGGATATTTTTTTTCCTCCTCTTCTGCTTTCTCTGCCTACCTTTGGTTTTATTTATATATTTTGTTGTTGTCTCTCCTCATTACCCTGCTGTCACCGCTGCATCCCGGACAAGTGCAGGTGACAGAGCACTACACATCCTACCATGGACGCCAGGCCAGGTGCCACAGCAAAGACCCCAGTTCCTGTGAGCTGCCTATGTACATTGCTGAAGTGACATTTTACACTGTAAAGGTGCCATTGCAGTGATATAAATATATATTTTTTTTTCCTTGAATGGATAATGGATTATTATCTCCTCCGAAAGGTGCGTACGTGTGCTTGTGTGCGTGTGTCTGCGTGCAAGTCACCTCGTGTGTAGAACTGCCTGTGAATGTGCCCCAGACAACCTCTGGAAGGGCAGGAGTCCCCTGTCCTATGAGACCAGGCCGATAGCTCCTGTCTGAAATGGTAGCAAGAACACACACATTAAAAAATGTTGAAATTTCTGCATCTGTATTTTTTAGCTGCCACACTAACGTTGTTGAGCAGTTCTGCAGCCTGAAACAGGGGCAATTTTGAGTTAGTTTTGGGGTTATGGGTTGTGGGATCTAAAGGGTGCTAAAGGTTTTTGTTAAGTTTATTTGTACTAGTGCCCTGCTCATGACTGAGACCAACCAGTTTTTTAGTGGCAATGTGATGGAGGCAACACCTGCATCTCCGTCCACTGGTAATCCTGAACTGAATTCTTATGTAGCCTTTTTTATCTACAAAAACAGGATTTTAAAGACTTGTTGAATGCTAACAAGTGTATGCAGTTCTTCCATTTGCAGAAGCACCTTGCTCTGTGTGCAAGCTGTGAAATCTTGCAACGTAGTAATCAGAACTCTTCCCTGGTTCCCAGCACAGATAAGGAACAGAAATGCAACAAGACCTGTAAAGGTACAGTTAGCAAGCATTGTGAAGTGTGTCCTGTTGCTTGTGCAGGTGAAGAGCAGGTGAAGTGCAGTAGAAGACACTCGTTCTTCCGTGGCCCAAGAAGCAGCGCTGTACTGATGAGGAGAGCTTTCTGTGTTTGGAGAATTCACCGTAGTGTAGCGTGAGGCAGCTGCCGTGGAGCTGAGTGCTTGCACCCAGGGGTTGCAGGGCCACGAGTACCTGGCGTGGGGCAGGTGGAGGGGCTCCCCACGTGCCCCCGGGGCTGGCTCTGCACATGTGGGGCAGCCTGGATGCGCAGCCTTGCCCAGAGCTGTGACTTGGCATCCCGAAATTGCTCCTGTTTCCTCTTTTCCCTCCTCACTGACCCTCCGTGGTAATTCTGCCTGATCTGAAAGAGGAGGAGCAGCAGGGCCTTGCAGGGAAGCGAGGGGAGCTGTGCTGAGGCTGGGCATGGCAGGGCACCAGGAGGTGCCAGCTGTGCCTGGCATGGGTGGCCACGGGCCGGGCCACCATGGGATGCTCCAGACGGAGCTGGAGCAAGAGGAAGGCAAGTGCCACGGCACTGCTGCCCTCAGGGACAGGCCACCGCCGGCCTGTCCCCCACGACAAGTGTGTTCAATTGTCCTGCTCACACACCACTGGTTGATGTTTGTCCGGGTGTCTTGCTGTGCTAATTTTGTGATGGATCTTATGTATTAAAAATATATATGTATAAAATACAAAAAAAGCTGGTAAATAACCAGTAAACAGGACTTAAAAAGCAGTATTTTTCTTTTATGTGACATTTTCATAACCAGAAAAAAAAAAATCTGAAATACTAATCAGACAAATAAAAAGAGAGTGCATTTATTTTTTTGTATCACTGCAAGTATGTTGGAATATGCAAGGACTGTGGTTAAAATTAGAATGTATGAGGCATATTATAATTTAGTTCATACTGAAAAAAATCTAACAGCATTTCTTGGTTCGTGCATTTGAACAATCTCTGGGTTAGATATATAGATTTTTCTATTTTGTTTTAATTTTTAATTTTTTTCTCCCTCCGTGAATTTTAGGTACACATAACTTATGTCATTTATTTATGGTCTTTTATACCTAGTTTGTAAAATTGTAAAATAGCAAACAATGCAAACATTTGCATTTGAAAATAATAAAGTAGTTGCTGTACAAACCTGAAATGGACTATTTCTAATTATTGCATGTTTTTTTAATTTAGAGTTTATCCACAACAGATACAAATACAGAATTCAGAGTAACAATCCTGGTGTTTGCCCCAAAGGGATTTATTCTCTTCAGCAGGTTTCACAGGAATGCACTCCCAGAGTTCATTTGAGCTGCGTGGCTCCTGCTTGTACCTTAAAGCAAACTGCTGTCCCTTGCTGCTGTCCTGAACTGTGGTGTTTGTGATGTGGGAAGGTGCTGCAGCCAGGCTGGCCTTGTTACTAATAGCAATGATACTTCCCTGGAGATCAGGTGGTCTCCATGGGCACTATGCCTGAGAAAAACCTACAGGCTCATAATTTTTCGTATTCATGACTGGGATCGGCTAGGAATAGTGTCCCTCCCCTGCTCCCCATCCTGGACCTTGCCTAAGGTCAGGTATCACCTTGGCAGAAATCCTACAGTTTTCACAGTGTCCTTTGGGCCAGGGTACCACCTCTCCTGTGGGACCATGACCTTGCTGCTGAGCTACTGCCTGCATTGCTCTGCTCAGGGGCTACCTTTGCCTGTGTTGGTGGGCTTGTGTTGGAGACTCAAGGCCAGAGAGGGAGAAGGGGAGAGGTGTCAGGAGCAGCAGAAAATGGACGGGTTCCCTGAGGAGGGCTCCAAGCCAGGAACTAAGAGCATGGATGTTGTGTAAAGGATGCTGCTGTGTGATGAGCAGATGGGCACGGGCTGCGTGGTGTGGGTGCCAAGGGTGCAGTGGCCTCAGCCATCATCTCTACAGGGCTTAGTTTGGATACACAGGCTTTTAGCTACCCAAACTACACATGTGCACCATTCACGGGGGGCAGAGAATCAACGGTGGCTCTTGTGGAATTTTCCTTAAGGTTTTGAGCTATTTGAAGAAGATTTGGAACCAAACTTGAATTGGGAAAGTGATGCTGGCAGAACAGTATCGTGCAGTGCTGGTCCCCCAAAGTCCTGCTGCCAGCATGGGGTGGTTGTATCTTAAAAGCAAGTTCACCTTCTGTAGCTGGGTGAGGAAGGCAGCCAGCTGGGTGTTTCTGTGGTGCTGGATTCAGCCAGTCAGGTATTAAGAGAGAATGTGTCAAATTTGGAAAAACAGATTCCATTTCACATGCACAAAGATGTTTAGTTTCATTGTGAAATGACAGGAGAACCTTTACATCTTTTTTAAGAAACAAGTATTTCAAAATGTTCAGTGAGGGTTGAACTCTTGGGTCCTCTCCCTTTTTTTGCTGATTCTCTGCTCTTTTTCCCTTTTAGCTCCCAAGTCTGAGAAATCCTCTCAAAACTTTTTACCCCAAAGGTTTCATTTAGGTCCAAGTATATGGATTTTACTGAAAGATTTCCTTGCCAGAAAAGCATTTTTTCTCTCCCTGCCCCTCATTCTTTCCACATATTTATACAGTAGCATGAGGCAAGCGAATCTATTTACACATAAAGCTAATATGTTTGCATTTCATTGATGATGAATATCCCTGTCCTTGAGCTGAGCTTGGAGAAGTGCAAAAAATGGGCATTGGGGCCACTGTAGACATGTCAAGAAAAACAAAATGTTTTCTGACAATTGCAAAGCAAAAAACAAAGGTATGTTCTGCTCTAAATCGGCAACATGATCAAACCTAGAGCTGCATTTGAGGCCTTGACCTCAGTTATTTTACCCTTTCCCTTGCAGGGAAGTGCCCTTGGGCCATTGACTGATCCTCTGTTGAATGGGTTACGGACCCCTGACATATCTTATTTCTGGCAGTGGCCCTGAACATAATTCTTTGTTTATCGGAACCTCTGAGAAAGTTACATGAATATGTAGACTTTTAAAAGTAAAATTAAAAGCTAAAGCATTTCATTCCAGTTCAGTAAAATGTATTTTTCATGGGTGGATGGAGAGAGTAGCCACAAGAATATGCCAAATTAACTTACTTTTAAATAGGTATACATGTATTTGTATATATGGGGCAATTATACCCCAGTAATCTACAGTGGATTACTAGCCTTTAACCAGACCAACAAAGCATAATATAAATCCTTGTTTTTATAGTGCTCTTGAACTTATTATTCTGTTCTATAAAATATTGTCATTAATTAAATGGGCTGAGGCATTTTGAGACATCCATTTTTTGAAGACTATTTTTAAAATGAAAAAGAAAGCCCCACTGGTCAGCAGAACAAAGCCATCGTGAGGAACCCAGCTCCCGTCCCATTTCTGACTAGGTAACCTGCCTCCCCCCAGGGTCAGCATTCATAGATGCAGATAGGTGCCTACTGCCAACTTTAATGATGCTGCTCAGCTGAGGGGTGCAGGAGCTCAGGTAATGAACTCTTGCTTCCCACTTGGATTTTCAGCCTTGCACTAAGCATCCTGCTGATGAAATTCCCAAAACTCTAATCACCATGGGGAGGGCTTTTTCAGAAGCCAACCATCACAGCAAGAAGCCATGTGAGCTCAGGGAGGCTGGAGAGCTGTGCGGAGGGACCTGCTGTGCTGCTCCAGTGCCTCTCATGGCTTGGAGCCTGTTGCAGTCCCTGCCCTGAGCCAGTCTCGGAGAGAGCTGCCTGAGGCAGGTCCTGCTCTTGCAGGCCCTTCTTCCTTCCTGCCTCCTGTGCTCTGCACTGTCAGTCCTTCCTCACCATTACTGTGTTGCTGGGAGGGTGGCTTTCATGGAGCATAGTGTCCTGCCTCTTCCTCATCAGCCACCGAGGTCTGACCTGGGCCTGAGCTGGGTCCAAGCTGTTTGGGGGTGTCCCCTGGGAGATGGTCTCTGAGCTCCTGCTCACTGGAAGGCTGGGATAAAGTCCTTCACTCAGGAACAGCATCAGTGTTTGGGCTGTTCAGCAGCTGAGGGTGGAGAAATCTTACATGCGCTGGAAATGCAAATAGTGGGTATTGGAGGTGTCGGTTTTCAGTAGGTTTAAATCAAAATTCCCCTTAAGAATTCTGGCCTCAAGTTTTTGGAATGCTGTGGAGGTCTCTGCCCTCTCATTGCCATGTGCCAGAGGGATCACCTTCAAACTTAACATGTAAGAATTCAGCACAGGATTCCCCAGGGAGTGCCTGGTTCATCTGCTGAGCACATTAACCTGTGCCCGAGACCTTACCCAGCCAGCAGATTCACAATGAGTGACAAGTATAAAAGACCATTTACTTTCACCTTTTTGGAAAATTGTTAAGATTCTGTTTGAAAAAAAATGCTTCTAAAAAAAAGGGGTTAAAATTGAATGTTGATATTCTTCCACAATTAAGGAGGCTGCTGGGTTGATAGAAGCAGCATAAATGAATGGCCCAGGAAAGGTGACAATAAAGGAAATAAGGATAAATGTGTTGATCTGAGCCTGCAGGTGGTATGAATTGATTTCATAGGGAGTGCCCTGACTTGCATCAGCTTAATGATCTAGTCCTTATCTGTGTGCCACATGAAACTTAGGTAATTTTGTTTGTATATTTCACCAGAAAATCTATTTTAAAGTGCAATTTGGCAATGACTCAAGCAGTGATAGCATATTCAGGTTGGTCTTTTTGTCTGTTGATTTTTCTTTTTTTTTTATGTTGCCGTTACTCATACAAATATTTGAAGTACGTGTTGAACAATACAAAATAATGGTATCCAACAACAGACAGGAGGGTTTCTGTGTAGTCCTGCAACTCCTGGCTTTGTCAGCTTTTGTTTTCAGGTTCATGTTACGATGGCAGATGGGGTTTTTTGCCCAAATGGTTTGGATTGCAACACGACATCCTTGGAGACTGTTTTTGTCATTTTGCAGATTCTCTCAGAGTGTTCCACTGTGGCTGCTGAAGAGGCAGGACATCTATGTGCCTGCAGAAGCCCTGGGAATGGCAGAGCCAGGATTCAGGGTCTTAGTAGCGCTGAATAAGCTTTCTGTTGTGTTTTCAGTAGCACCAGCAGGGCAGTGTTGTTTCAAGTTTTGGAGATTCACCCACAGTGACGCTGTCCTGCACTGAGCACTTGCAGGGTGGCTCTGGGGGAGGCAGAAAGGAGAGCCTAAGCACTGGCTGCTGCTGAGTATTTGCAGGCAGCAACTCCACTTTTCCTGTACCCAGGGACACTGCTCTCTTTAGCGGGGATTCAAAAAGTGATGTCTATAAACTCCTCTTCCACATTGCTTCACATTTCACCTGCCTTTGTCTTCAAACCAGGCTGCAGCCTGTTAGGAGCTACTTTTGACTTACACAGGGTTTGGGAAATTATTAGTTTTGGAGCCAGTTTATCACCCTGAACAGGTGGAAGAGATCATCAACAAATTTTAATCAGCTTTGAAACTGGATGTAGTTGATCCAAGAACAAAAAAGCATTCACCAAGTACTAAATCCAATCAACTGTGGGTGACTGATTACTTTTAGCTTTCTTAATTGATTGACTTTGGCATTTCTATGAAGGAGCTATTCTGAAACCCAAGGAAGTCCACACAAGTGTTTCAATTCTTGGAATAACTTGTAAGTGATGTTAAACCTGTGTTTGACTTCAACAGTACTGTGTATTATAAGCCAAACGCACAGATGGGTGTGCAAGAGCTCTGCTGGATTAATGGGTGGGTTTTTCTTCTTGTTTAGTAACAAGTTAAATGGTGGAAGGCATAGGTTTATGTATTCTTTGACAAAAGTTTGAGGAGTTTTTCCCAGTTAAAAGCTCCTGTAATCCTGCCTAGCAGCATCTAGCAGTGGAGTTCTCAAAAAGAGGCTCCTTTCACCCCAACAAAGTAGAACAAAATCTACCTGTATCTGTCTGTGTGAGTGAAATTGCCTTTTACACACACGTGTGCATGAAAAGAGCTTTGTTCTGGCTGGCTGTCATGGTGCAGCTCTGAGCACTGTTCCTCATCTCACCTCCACCGTGTCTCTGTGGCAGAACTGCCCTGCTGAGGACACGTTTGACACTGCACTGACACGCTGAGTGTGCAGGGCCTGCCCTGGAGGATGTGGCCATGAGCTCGCTGTGCATGGGCTTACCTGTCCCAGGGCCACCCTTAGGACACAATTCAGGCAGACTTTGTAATCAGATTTTTGCTGGTATTTTACCTTGCTGACAACTAGTTTTACTTGCGCATCTGAAAATGAACCTGTCAAGTCCTGAAGTATGACTTCCCCAGCAGTGTGTTCTAGGGCAAATCATTAATGTCATTATTCTTTTATTTTCAGTACAATAAGACAACTCCAGCTGGCAACGAATGGGCATAATACAGGGGGATGCCTTTGGTATGATACGGAGCAACCTGTCAGAAGGTGACTCGGATCCAAATAAAGGAACAAGCCCACATTGAACAGGGCTCAGTCATCACCCTCAGCTCTCAGACGTGTCTGGTGATGGGTTGGGACCAAAGCTCCTGTGGGTTGATTGAGAACTTTTTAAAAAATGTTTCTGAACCTGGGAATTTTAGCCACAAACAGACTCCTTGGGAGCAATCACCTTCCCTGTAAAGCACAGACTTACTCCTGGGTCAACCTCTTTTCTCTAATAACAGTAAGAAATTCCTTAGGAATATTGTGATAAAAAATAATCTCTTGTTGTCATAAAACAGCATAAATAAGTCACATCAATCTGTTCGAGCTTGGCTTGAGAGTTGGGGTGGGACTGGTGACGTATTAAAATGAAAGAAATTCAGTTGGTAAAATACGTTCTCTTGGGCCACGTTTTACTTGTGGATAGGGGTAGTCTGGTTAAGGGAAAAGACAAATACAGTGCTGACATTGCATCTTTTTGCTACCCTGACTTCTAGCTGCATTATTTTTGCTTCCATCTGTGGGAAATGCAACTGGTTGTCTTCAACATGACCTTTTCAAGGTGTGTAAAACCAGCAGTGGTCAATGTGTATCTAGCCTTTGCCAGCTGTGGAAATTATCCAAGGTGTATCCCAGCTGCTGGGCATCTTTTAATTGCAAGCCACAATTGCACTGCTCCCCCGCTCTTGGTTCCCCAGCCAGCCAGCAGCTGCTTGGAAGGGGAGAAAGAACTCACAAGGAGCCAGTTCCCTGAGGATACAAGGTCATTTCTCCCTCTTTGGGGTGGGTAGCAGGTCTGGGAGTTGTTACGGTATCAGGACACATACATGCTGTCTCCATGGGAATTAATAGCTAAAGTGACTCAGGTCCTTGCTGGCCACTCTGTGCTCCCAGGCCCAGCCAGGGATGCGCCGCAGTCCTGTGTGTCCTGGGACATCCCAAGGGATGATGTTCCTGGGCTCAGATGCTGGGGAACAAGAGTCCTGGTGCTTTGGTGGTAGGTATGTTTTGTATCACAGCAAGCCTTTAGTTTGGCATTTGCTTGGGGAAAGCAGCAAACAACAAACAAATGTGGCTTAAATCAGAAACACCTGCAAAATTATGCAGAGTTTGTACGTGTGTTTTAAATGAAAGTGGGGGCATATTTTTTCTTGGCTTACAGTTCTTCAGTTTGTTGAAAAATTACATGGTTTCCATTCCCTCCTTCCAAAGTTAATTGTTGTCAAACACTGAGCCAACTGAAATAAGCTTTTGTTACTCACAGCGTAGGAAGAAAAGCTGAGCAGGATCGGTCTGTGTTCTAAAAGTACACACG